>SJYQ01004883.1:556286-630458 GCA_006410935.1 Redunca redunca | reverse complement strand
GATTATACAGTGGAAGTGAGAAATAGATTTAAGGGACTAGATCTGATAGAGTGCTTG
The DNA here is from genome assembly GCA_006410935.1 of Redunca redunca. Classification (NCBI taxonomy): domain Eukaryota; kingdom Metazoa; phylum Chordata; class Mammalia; order Artiodactyla; family Bovidae; genus Redunca; species Redunca redunca. The sequence goes on along the minus strand of SJYQ01004883.1, from coordinate 630,401 downwards.
ATGAACTGTGGACGGAGGTTCGTGACATTGTACAGGAGACGGATCAAGACCATCCCCATGGAAAAGAAATGCAAAAAGGCAAAATGGCTGTCTGGGGAGGACTTACAAATAGCTGTGAAAAGAAGATAAGCAAAAAGCCAAGGAGAAAAGGAAAGATATAAGCATCTGAATGCAGAGTTTCAAAGAATAGCAAGAAGAGATAAGAAAGCCTTCCTCAGCAATCAGTGCAAAGAAATAGAGGAAAACAACAGAATGGGGAAGACGAGAGATCTCTTCAAGAAAATTAGAGATACCAAGGGACCATTTCATGCAAAGATGGGCTCAGTAAAGGACAGAAATGGTATAGACCTAACAGAAGCAGAAGATATTAAGAAGAGATGGCAAGAATACACAGAAGAACTGTACAAAAAGGATCTTCACAACCCAGATAATCACGATGGTGTGATCACTCATCTAGAACCAGACATCCTGGAATGTGAAGTCAAGTGGGCCTTAGAAAGCATCACTACGAACAAAGCTAGTGAAGGTGATAGACTTCCAGTTGAGCTCTTTCAAATCCTGAAAGATGATGCTGTGAAAGTGTTGCACTCAATATGCCAGCAAATTTGGGAAACTCAGCAGTGGCCACAGGACTGGAAAAGGTCAGTTTCATTCCAATTCCAAAGAAACGCAATGCCAAAGAATGCTCAAACTACTGCAGAATTGAACCCATCTCACATGCTATTAAAGTAATGCTCAAAATTCTCCAAGCCAGGGTTCAGCAATACATGAACTGTGAACTTCCAGATGTTCAAGCTGGTTTTAGAAAAGGCAGAGGAACCAGAGATCAAATTGCCAAGTTCTGCTGGATCATGGAAAAAGCAAGAGAGTTCCAGAAAAAACATCTATTTCTGCTTTATTGACTGTGCCAAAGCCTTTGACTGTTTGGATCACAATATACTGTGGAAAATTCTTCAAGAGATGGGAATACCAGACCACCTGACCTGCCTCTTGAGAAACCTTTATGCAGGTCAGGAAGCAACAGTTAGAACTGGACATGGAACCACAGACTGGTTTCAAATAGGAAAAGGAGTACGTCATGGCTGTATATTGTCACCCAGCTTATTTAACTTATATGCAGAGTATATCATGAGAAACGCTGGGCTGGAGGAAGCACAAGCTGGAATCAAGATTGCCAGGAGAAATATCAATCACCTCAGATATGCAGATGACACCACCCTTATGGCAGAAAGTGAAGAGGAACTAAAAAGCCTCTTGATGAAAGTGAAAGTGGAGAGTGAAAAAGTTGGCTTAAAGCTCAACATTCAGAAAACGAAGATCATGGCATCCAGTCCCATCACTTCATGGGAAATATTTGAGGAACAGTGGAAACAGTGTCAGACTTTATTTTTGGGGGGGGTTCCAAAATCACTGCAGATGGTGACTGCAGCCTTGAAATTAAAAGACGCTTACTCCGTGGAAGGAAAGTTATGACCAACCTAGAAAGCGTATTGAAAAGCAGAGACATTAATTTGCCAACAAAGGTCTGTCTAGTCAAGGCTATGGTTTTTCCAGTAGTCATGTATGGATGTGAGAGCTGGACTGTGAAGAATTGATGCTTTTGAACTGTGGTGTGGGAGAAGACTTACAAGAAGATCCAACCAGTCCCTTCTAAAGGAGATTAGTTCTGGGTGTTCCTTGGAAGGAATGACGCTAAAGCTGAAACTCCAATACTTTGGCCACCTCATGCGAAGAGTTGACTCATTGGAAAAGTCTGATGCTGGGAAGGACTGGATGCAGGAGGCAAAGGGGATGACAGCGGATGAGATGGCTGGATGGCATCACAGACTCGATGGCCATGAGTTTGAGTGAACTCTGGGAGTTGGTGATGGACAGGGAGGCCTGGTGTGCTGCGATTCATCGGGTTGCAAAGAGTCGGACACGACTGAGCAACTGAACTGAACTGATTCTCTTACGCAATTCCCCCCTAGTATCACTGAGTATGATCAATCCTTAAGATACCCCAAAAAATGAAAAGATAGCAAGTGGGCCTAATAGAGTGAAAGTGTTAGTTTCTCAGTTGTGTCCGACTCTTTGCAACCCCATGGACTATAGCCCGCCAAGCTCTCTGTCCATGGGAGTCTCCAAGCCAGAATGCTAGAGTGTGTTGCCATTCCCTTCTTTTGGGGATCTTCCCTACCCAGGGACTGAACACAGATCTCCTGTATTCCAGGCAGATTCTTTACCATCTGAGCCACCAATGAAGCCCATCATATCACAAAGTGACTTGTTTTGGAAGTTTTGTGCATTTTCTAATCTGGTATAGTATTTAAATCCTCACACTCCAAACCGTTTCTTTCATTGGAATAATTTGAGCTTTGATAAATTTTCCATCAATTAGGTTCTATTTCATTTTAATTTTTGCCCTGAACTTATTTTACTAGGACAGTTAGGTTTTCAAAATCTGCAGCCTTGGTTATGTATCCACATAACCTTACCAGCAGGATGCTTCCTTGGAATCTAAAGCACGTCTCTGCTTTTTCAACTTCTAATCTCTGTAGAAATATTTAACGTGTGTTCAGTACTCTCCCACTGGTCTTCTAAACTGCCCCTGGTCTCTCTTCTCTCTTTGCTTCAGTACATACTTCCAAACTGCTGCTGCTGCTGCTAAGTCGCTTCAGTCGTGTCCGACTCTGTGCGACCCCATAGATGGCAGCCCACCAGGTTCCTCCATCCATGGGATTCTCCAGGCAAGAGTACTTCCAAACTAACCTTCCTAAATTGACTGACAAGTTTTCTTCCTGCTTAAATACATTCAGTGTAACACCACTGCTTACACAAGGAAGTTAAATCCAACTGAATTCCTAGTAATTTTCTCCTTCAACTTCTTCATCTTACAGAGGAGGGGTAGAGGTTCCACAGGGAGGAAGCAATGTGCCTAAGACAAGAGTGGCTTGGGGGCTCTAGTGGTGGAACTGGTTCCGCTGAACCTTACTGCTTCCCACTTGGCCTCCGTGGCCCAACATTCAGGTCCCTCACTGATGCGGGTCTCCTGGTATATTTCTTACCTCCTACCGGCTAGAGCCTGAATGATCTGTCCCTGGTCTACCAGGTCTTTGTCTTTGCAGATGTCCCTTCCTTCCTATATTTAGAATGTCCCTCTCCCCTGCAATTAATAAGTACTCGTTCACACACAACACTAAATAAGTATTTTAAACAAGTTACATTATCCTTGTATAGTCTTAATAAATCCACCAGTTCAGTTCTGTGACTCCCATTTTACCTATGTGGAAATTGAGGCTAAAGAAGATTTGGTAACTTGCCCTAGATCTCTGAATTAGCACGTGGCAGGACCTGGATCCAGCCTGAGCAGTGTGTCCCCAGGACCTGTGCTGTGAGTCCTTCGTCAAAGTAACTGCCTCGAAGGAACAGCTTATCTTCCTAGTTCCAGGCCAAAGGCTCCCTCTACTCTATCAAATTTCTGCAGTGCTCACCATGCATAAGAGAAACAGAATTTATCACAAGGTTATCTGTGCTTTTTGGATGCTATTCAACATACTATGAATGCTTATAAAGTAATAGTTCATGACGTGGCCATAAAAAATATATAACTTGACTTCCTAAGTTCTCTTCCAAATGTGATTGGAAATGAACCAGTGCATTCCAAGAAAGTAATAACGTGGAGACTGATCGGCAGATGACTGCTGAGACCAGCACTCAGAGCCGGGATTTGTGTGCTCACTTGCACTGTGTACTCATGTCTGTGACCCCGAGATGCCAGTTAACCCCTCTGAGCCTCCATGTGTCGTTCGGTAAAATAGACTTAATAATATGTATCTTGGTTGTGGCAGAGACTGTGTACCAAAACCTTTTAAAATTTTAAAGCATTTTTCAAAAATAGTATTCCTTTTCAGCTCCCTTAGAAACTAAATATCAGTAAATCAGTTTAAGGCAGAAGTTATGATATACTGCCACCGCGCCCTCCCCCCCTCCATGTGGTAAGGTTTCTTTGACGTCTTTGCACCAATTTTTACATGTCAATTACTAATAAAACAGAATTGGCCAGCATATCTTTTACATTTTCTCTGCTCTCTTGGTACATACTCAGATCATAAGTTTTCTGAATACTAATTTGGTCAGTTCTATATTTGTTTTCCGATAATGTTAACTGTGCTTAAGGAAGGGGGCTAGATTGTCAAGCACCTGTGTTCAGAACACCCACCATTTTGTGCCATGCTTCTCCATCTGGAATGGCTTTCACTTACCTGGTTGGTTCAAAACAAAACAGAATGGTGCTGCTCATTCTGATTCCAGCTTTTATACCTGTGAAGCTGTTAGCTCTGCTTTCCACTGGGGCTTCCATAAAACGATGAGGTCCGTCTGCTTTTCAAATATGGGGGTGAAGATCCACAAGACAAAAGAAATCCTGGAAGCATGGTGGGAAGTTTGACCAGGAGAAAGAACGTTAATGTGAAAAGTCACCCTGAACTTAGAGAAGGCCACCTCCTGCGGCAGTGCAGATGTGTTCTCAGTAAGCAGTGAAGACTTGACTGTTTTCTTGGGGGTGGCATGAGGAGGGATGTTCGTGAGCCTCACAAGTGGGAAATACCTAGGACAGTGTGCAGAGAGTAGATGGGTGACCATGTGTAGCTGAGCTGAGAGGTAACAGAGGCCTTGCTGTCCGAGACCCGAGTTCTAGTCCAGACTTGACAGGTAGTAGTCATGTGACCTCAGTCAAGTTATTTGACCTCTTTGAGTCTTAAGTTCTTCATTAATTTAGCAATACTATGTGAAAGTGATTCTGAGGGTTGGATGCGATCACACAACGTAAGCCCATGATGAACACAGTGCTAGAACATGGTAAGTATCTGGTAAGTGTTAGGCTGGAGGCTGAGATGAGTGTGAGGTGGTTCCATCGGACGTTGGATGGTAGCACGCAGAATGGGATCACCTACTCCCTTGGCTCCTCTCACTGCCTATGCCCTTACCTAGATTCTTTTCTCAGCAAATTGTTCTCAAATTCTAGAAGCTATTGGCGAAGCCAAGAAGAAACATAAGGGCTGTGTTCTGGGAGTCTTGTCAGAGATGAACTAGTCTGAAAATATGTACCAGGTTCTAGCTCACGATGGAGAATAATGATGATTTTAGAAATAGGGTAAAGTGGAAAATGAGTCTGCCAGAGCAGGTAGACCCACTGAAGATATAATAGAGCAAAACCACTTTTTTACATTGTCTATTGTTTTAAGACCCAGCGGGCCAAGTCAATTTGTACATAAAATAAATGGGCCATATTCTACAGAAGGAAATTTTAACTGTGCTAGAAGGGTGAGATGTCAGAGCTGGTGATATGTAGAAAAGGAGACAAGTGAACCGAAAACTCTGTAACTTACTAGAACTTGTGCCTTGGAAGTCAGTTTCCAGTATAGCTCTCAGTAAAGAATATGGATTGTTTATGATGCTTGGCACACTCATCTAAATTCTTAAATTGACTCTTAGACATAGGTACTTTTTCTTTTTCTTTTTTTTAATTGGAGGACAACTGCTTTACAATGTTGTGCTGGTTTCTGCCTTACAAAAGTGTGAATCAGCCATATATGTGCTTGTATTCCCCCTGCCCAGTCTCACCCCCATCCCCACTCTGTGATAGGTCATCACAGAGCACCAAACTGAGCTCTCTGTTATACGGAAGTTTCCTACTAGCTAGCTATTTTATACATGGTAGTGTATATAGGACATGGATACTTTTATCTCCACTTTACAGATGAGAGAAACCAAAGTAGAGTTTAGATTTGTTCTAAATTCCCTGGTTCTAAATCAGGTGCTTGTTCAACTTATGCCACAATGACTGATGGAAATGGGTTAGATATTTTTTGAAAGTCTTTAAAAGAAGCTAAACATTTGAGGCATCTCAAACGTTCAGTCCCAGGCAAGTAGGTTACGTTATATCACAAAACTGAATCTTTCTAAATTAATAACTTATAAAGCACGTGCAGCTTATAAGTATCATTGTTCTTTTGAAACTTAACACTTTTTTTTTCTAGGATTAACATAGAACAGTAGTTCTCTAACTTGAGAACACATCAGAATCACCTGGAGGACTTGTTTAGTAAGATTTAGTAGGTCTGGTGTGGCCCGAGGCTTTGCATTTCTAACAGGTTCCCTGGTGCCGTTGACACATCACTTGGAGAACTGTGTTACTGATCATTCAGAGGAATAAATAGGAAAATAGTCCTGAAGGGAAATTCCAAGACCACAGATGGAAGCTGAAATTCAAATCATGTTTCCAAACTCAGTAGATTATAGTTAGCCACCCATAACTGAATTTGGAGTGAAAAAAGATTTGTATTATTGCTTCATTTCTGGAGAGTGCTTTTGATTGCAAAGGGAAATCAAGAATGAAAAATCACTATGTATGTAAATGATGAAAATCAGTGGTAATTTAAAAGCAAACTAGGTTTGCAGGTGTTTTTCTCTAAACCACTAAAAACAATATGATTAACTGATGTGTATGGATTTTCTTACAGATTTTTTTTTTCTCTTTTGGTCTCTGTAGGTGGCAAATCTTCCAAAAGACTATATGATAACCCTCAAATATGTCCCCGGGATGGATGTTTTGGTATGTAAACTGTACATTTCTGGGTTTCATTGTGGTAGCTGACAAAAGAAACGGGGTCATTCATACTGAGATAGGAAGTTTTTCATCTGCCATTTAAGAGTTTGCTAATTGTCAGAATTTGAAGAAGGTATCTTTGGAATTTGACTTGTATATTTATATTTTTTCCTCAGGCAACTGCTAAATTTTGGTTTGGGGTGAACATTTCAGCATGTGTCTCCCTGCTATACTCCCAAAGCACATAAGATCACCTTCTTTACAGCTAGCCACTGACTTCTCTTTTTCTTTCCACCTTATTCCAAACAAAGGCTCAAGTGTAAAATTATGTAAATTACTTTCATATCTGAAAAGGTCCTATATAAGTCTCCTATTTAATTTGAGAACACAAAATGTTTTATCTCTGAATTTATCTGCAGTGTGATTGATTCTTCAAAATTTGCAATAAAAATGTAGCTGTGATTGTAGGTATGCTTTTATGACTGTAACCAAGAATTTTCACTGATTTTCTAATTACGTAGTATTAGTATTAAGACATGAAGAAATTTTTCACATATAGGGACTAATGTAATGCCTGTGGACCCATCACATAATGTCAGATGTTACCATTTTGCGGTATTTGTTTCAGCTGTATTTTTTAATTGGAGTATAATTGCTTTGCAGTGTTGTTTCTGCTGTACAATGAAGTGAATCAGCCATGTGTATACATATATCCCTTCTCTCTTTGGACTTCTCTCCCACCTACCTCCACCCCCGCAACCTACCTCAAACCCCGCCCCCCCGACCTAGGTCATCACAGAGCACCAAGCTGAGCTTCGTGTGCTCTTATATATCCATAGCAGCTTCCCACTAGCTATCTGTATATGTCAATCCTTATCTCCCAATTCATCCTACCCTTTCCCCCATCCCTCTCTTTCCCCTCATGTCTGCAAGTCCAATCTCTACCTCTGCATCTCTATTCTTGCCCTGGAAATAGGTTTCAAATGTACTTTTTAGTAGTGAATCATGATAAATTAAAGCCCCATATATACCTCTCTCCTATACCCTTAAGTACCACTTTTTCTCTTAGGGAGAGCTTATCTCTTAGGAATAAGTATTCTGAGCTGGATTTTCTCATTCCAATGCATGTTTTCAGGGCTTGACATGAGGGTACCATCCCCTCGGAGTTGTGTTGAGTGTAACAGCCCACAGTAGCCCTACTCTTTCTTATACTTTAATAGCAAACTCTACATCCATATATATATGATACCATGTTTTGCATATTTTCATATTTTATGTTGACACCATTATAATGCATATATGACTTTACAACTTGCTGATATTTTGCAAAATGCTTTTGACACATAATATGTTCCATGTTGATTCACTTTACTGTATTGTGTTCCTTTGAATTAATTTAAAACCACTTGGGTTACTCTTTGCTCTGCAAATTGACATCTTTCTATAACACCCAAAATACTTATTACACATTGACTTCTTACGAGTTGACTTTGAGTCTTTTCTGTGGACACATCCATCAAAATTATTACCAGTTCCAGTGTGTTAATAAGCATGTCACTAAATTGTTGTTGTTCAGTTGCCAAATCATGTCCAATTCTTTGCAAGCCCATGGACTATAGCATACCAGGCTTCCCTGTCCCTCACCACCTCCCAGAGTTCACCATTGAATTGGTGATGCCATCCAACCATCTCATCCTTGGTCACCCTCTTCTCCTTCTGCCTTCAATCTTTCCCAGCATCAGGGTCTTTTCTAATGAGTCAGCTCTACCATCAAGTGGCCAAAGTATTGGAACTTCAACATCAGTCCTTCCAAAGAGTATTCAGGGTTGATTTCTGTTAAGATTGACTGGTTTGATCTCCTTGCAGTCCAAGGGACTCTAAAGAGTCTTCTTCAGCACTGCAGTCAAAAGCATGAATTCTTCAGCACTCTGCCTTCTTCATTGTCCAGCTCTCACATCTGTACGTGACTACTGGAAAGACCATGTGAAAGTGAAAATCTCGTGGTTTGTCCGACTCTTTGCAACTCCATGGACTGTAGCCTGCCAGGCTCCTCTGTCCATGGAATTTACCAGGCCAGAATACTGGAATGGGTAGCTGTTCCCTTCTCGAGGAGATCTTCCCAACCCAGGAATAAACCAGGGTCTCCTGCATTGCAGGCGGATTCTTTACCAGCTGAGCTACCAGGGAAGCCCTAGATTTCACCATATAGACCTTTGTCAGCAAAGTGATGTCTTTGCTTTTTAACACACTGCCTAGGTTTGTCATGGCTTTCCTGCTTAGGAGCAATCGTCTTCTAATTTCATGACTGCAGACACCATCCACAGTGCTTTTAGAGCCCAAAAAGAGGAAATCTGTCACTGCTTCCATGTCTTCCCCTTCTCTTTGCCATGAAGTGATGGGGCTGATGCCATTATCTTAGTTTTTTTTTTTTTTAATATTGAATTTTAAGCCAGCTTTTTCACTCTCCTCTTTCACCCTCATCAAGAGGCTCTTTAGTTTCTCTTCGCTTTCTGCCATTAGAGTGGTATCATCCACATATCTGAGGTTGTTGACATTTCTCCTGGCAGTCCTGATTCCAGCTTGTAACTCATCCAGCCTGGCATTTCACATGATGTGCTCTGCAAATAAGTTAAATAAGCATATCACTAAGTCTTCCAAACTTTGTAAGGTTGTCATTTCAAAAGCATTCTCTTGAAGGGCATATTTCTTTTCATTAGTCCATGCTAAAATCTTTACTATCTACTAAATTCCTTAGAATTCCTTAGAACATGTACCTTGTTGTTGAGCCATATACCTCTTTGTTGACCTAGCAAGCCTAGGTCAATGTCTGTCCTATTGAATAAGGGAAGTTCTTGGGACATAGTAATGTAAATTTTGTAGCAGCCTGAACCTTAATTAATCTAATCATCTGCCCACTCAGCCACTATTTGTTTAGGGAAAACTATCAACATTCATAAAACTAAGGTCATGGCATCTGGTCCCATCACTTCATGGGAAATAGATGGGGAAACAGTAGAAACAGTGTCAGACTTTATTTTTTTGGGCTCCAAAATCACTGCAGATGGTGACTGCAGCCATGAAATTAAAAGACACTTACTCCTTGGAAGGAAAGTTATGACCAACCTAGATAGCATTTTCAAAAGCAGAGACATTACTCTGCCAACAAAGGTCCGTCTAGTCAAGTCTATGGTTTTTCCAGTGGTCATGTATGGATGTGAGAGTTGGACTGTGAAGAAATCTGAGTGCCGAAGAATTGATGGTTTTGAACTGTGGTGTTAGAGAAGACTCTTGAGAGTCCCATGGACTGCAAAGAGATCCAACCAGTCCATTCTAAAGGAGATCAGTCCTGGGTGTTCTTTGGAAGGACTGATGCTAAAGCGGAAACTCCGGTACTTTGGCCACCTCATGCGAAGAGTTGACTCATTGGAAAAGACTCTGATGCTGGGAGGGATTGGGGGCAGGAGGAAAAGGGGATGACAGAGGATGAGATGGCTGGATGGCATCACTGACTCGATGGACGTGAGTCTGAGTGAACTCCGGGAGTTGGTGATGGACAGGGAGGCCTGGCGTGCTGCAATTCATGGGGTCGCAAAGAGTTGGACACAACTGAGCGACCGAACTGAACTAATGGAGCGAGCACTTTAAGAAGCAAACAAACATACATCAATTAACCTTATGTTCAAAAACTAGTAATTAAGGGGTTGGGTGTAGCTGGCCTTTTTATAATGCTTTTCTATTTGCAAAATGACTTCACATTTTTATCTCCTTGGATGATTAGAAAAATAGGCAAGCAGGATGGCTACTGTGATTCTTTTTATACAAATGACACCCTGAGCTTTATAAACCGGAAGCATTTTGACCAAGGTTAAACAATTAGAAAGTGATAGTCTTAAAAAGAAATCTTAGGTCATCTGACTCTTAACCCTTCATATGGGTATCTATTAATAGCAAGGCAAAGAGTTCTCAGTGAAGCATCTAAGTAATAAAGACATACCCTGTTCCTGACTGTAGAAGCACTTAGGCTTGGACTGCCAAATTCATTTAAAGAAATCATGCAACTCTTTCAAAAACAATGTGTTAAACTGAAAATAGCAAAATAGATTCTTTTGTGCTGGTATAATCATAGATTGTGCCAGATCATAGATTTCAGTATTGCCTGGTGCTAACAAGAGCTAAACTTATAAAACTGATTCATCACCACCTATTTTTTCCCCCTTGTTTCTGTAATTGAGAAAAGTCTACTATTATTTGCTCTTGGCACACTGTCCTGGCACAACTGGAGGAACTCTGTTCTTGGCTACCACAGTTGGCAAGAAAAACAAACCCGAACATAGCCTTTGGGTAGAAACAGGGGGTCCTATGCTTTGTTTTACCTTCATTTAAAAATGTTAGTTTCTTTCAAGAACAGAGGAGTTTCCCAGCGGAGAGGCTCAGGCTTATTTGTCAGTGGTTGGAGTCCAGGCAGCCTTATCTTTTGTCTTTAAACAATACAGGGTGGAGTGGGAGCCAGAATGGGTAGCAGAAATATTCTCTGGGGCCAAACCAATAAAATTCTGCTGGAGGCCCTGGGGAGAAGAAAGCTCCAGAATAGAATACCTTTTTTTGTTTTGTTTTGTTTTAAAAATCAACTAAATATTCCTGAAAAGGGAGGTTACTTTTCTAAATGCCTTTTTAGAAAATTACCCAGCAGATTGTCTCTCACAAATAGCCGGGTATGATCCACTGGTTGGTATTTAAATCTAACAATAATTACCAATTTTAGTTTAAACTCTTTGAAACTATAATATTGTCAGACTTAGGATTTCCTTTAAATTCTTAGCCTAAAACTCCTAAATGTTTCTTACCCTTTTCATTTACTAGTCATGTCGTAGAAAGAACAGAAACTGAGTTGCTGAATCTGCAGTCATTCTGACCTCTCTAAACTATGAGTTGCTTGTGGTATTGGCACAATAAAGTTAATCTGCTTTTAGTTAAATTACATACTTGCCACTTTTTAATCTAACTTTTTAGTTGAAAATACTTTCGAATTATAGGTTATAAGAATATTCACCCATATACCTTTTAATACAGATTCAATTGTTTTTAACATTTTGCTTCATTTGCTTTATAAATTCTTGCTTTCTGTATGCACATATCTAAACCCCTTGAGTAAGTTGTATAGAAAATGACTGTTTACCCCTAAATACTTAAGTGTGTGTTTCCGAAGTATTTTTCTCTTACATAACCACGGTTGTCCACTTGAATAAATTTAGCAGTAACTAAAATACTTCAATCTGTTGGCTCTATTTCAATGTTACCAAATTTTTCTGGCACGTTTTTCTTCTGGTACAAGATCTAATCTATTATCATGATTTGCATTTTGATACTATGTATGAATGGGAGAATAATGGTCTCCCAAAGATGTCTCATGCTGTGACTATATTACCTTCCATGGAAAAGAGTCTTTGCAGATTTAATTAAGCATCTGAGGATGGGTAGGGTATCCTGGGGATATCCACGTGGACCCAATCTAATCACATAAATCCCTATGAGAGGGAGTTTAGGAACCAGAGAGAAGGTGTTACACCACTGGCTTGGAAGATGAAGGGGCCACAAACCAGGGAATGTGGGCAATCCCTGAAAGCTAGAAAAGACAGGGAAGGAGATTTTTCTGTAGAGCCTCTAGAGGGAACACCATGTAATCTGTGGTCACTTTGATTTCAGCCTGTTGTTGTTCAGTCACTCAGTCCTGTCTGACTCTTTGCAACTCCATGGACTGCAGCACGCCAGGCCTCCCTGTTTTTTTACCATCTCCCGGAGCTTGCTCAAATCCTTGTCCATTGAGTCACTGACGCCATCCAACCATCTTGTCAGAATACGCATCCCAAGGTGTGATGCTACATTAAGGAATGATGTGTCCTCTAGTTATCACAGCCAGAGGCACAGTGTCCATCTTCTCCCCATAGTGCTGCTTGTTTTAATCTCCTGGTTCAGGTGTCCCACTACTCCTGTGTATTTACTCATTAACAACTAAGCAGCAATCTTTGGGAAGATACCTGAAGACCATGTATATTTCTTCATCAAAGTTTCTCTTGTAGATTGATTTTTACATGAACCAGTCTTTACTGTTATGTCAGTTTTTTGTTTTTTTTTTTTAAGTCAAGGTTAAACAAAGAAGTCATTGGCAATACATAATGTTATTCTAAAAATATGGACCCCAGCCATCTCCCCTTTGCAGCACCCTTCCTCCCTTCTGGACGATTTCACTTTCTCAACTATTTGTACCTTTTTTTTGCTGGTCTGCCCCCTCTGGGTCTTCTCACATCTCCCTCACCAGTCAAGGGATTTATTACTTGATATTTCAATTCTTCTTTAAAAGACAGTGGTTCTTCAAAGCAAATACACCTGGTCATTTTATCCCTCCTCTCCATATACTTTGAATGGTTACTTTTAGGAAAAGAAGCTCCTTAAACATGGCCTCCAAGACTCTGGTGATCTGGACCTTTCGAGATTCTTTTTCAGTCCTGCAGCCTCACATGTTCCCTGCTGCCCCTCTTCCTTTCCTGCAAGTCTTTCTCTGAACCTAGTGTGCTGGTCAATCCTTTTCTTTAGATAACTCCTCTTTCATTTTCTTTTTTATTTCTTCTATGATTTTTCTTTAAAAAAATTTTTTTTTAATTGAAGTATAGTTGATTATTTCCAGGAGATAGAGGACAGGGAAGCCTGGTGTGCTACAGTCCATGGGGTTGCAAAGGGTAGAACATGACTTAGTGACTGAACAAGGGTAGTTGATTTATAAATGTTGTGTCAATCTCTGCTATATAGCGAAATGACTCAGTTTTACATATACATATATATACAGTCTTTAATATTTTTTTCCATTATGGCTAATCGAGAATATTGGATATAGTTCTCTGTGCTATACAATAGGACCTTGTTGTTTATCCATTCTACATGTAATAATTTGCATCTACCAACCCCATATTCCCTCCCCATTTCCTGGCAACCACAAGTCTGATCACTATGCCTGTGAGTCCGTTTCTGTTTCGTAGACAGGTTCACTTGTGCCGTATTTTAGATTCCACATATAAGTGATGTCATGATACTTGCCTTTCTCTTTCTCATTTACTTCACTTGGTGTGAAGTTTCATCCATGTAGCTGCAAACGGCACTATTTTGTTCTTTTTTATGACTTAGTAGTATTCTGTTGTGTTTATGTACCACATCTTCTTTATCCATTCCTCTGTTGATGGAGATTTAGGTTGTTTCCCTGTTTTGGCTATTGTAAATAGTGCTGCTATGAACATAGGGGTGCATGTATCTTTTGAATTGTAGTTTTGCCCAGGTATATGCCCAGGAGTGGGATTGCTAAAGATCATACGGTAGCTCAATTTTTAGTTTTCTGAGGAACCTCCATACTGTTTTCTACAGAGGCTGCACCAATTTACATTCCCACCAACAGCATAGGAGACTTTCCATCACTCTGCACCCTCTCTAGCATTTGTTGTTTGTCTGACAAATTCATTTTCAATTTCACTTCTTTAAGGAAGCCTTTACTCTCCTTGAGGAAACCTTACCCTCATATTAGAAACTTGTAATAGTACTCCTCAGAATGGTAGTGCTTTTGTTTATTTGTGCAAGTATTTAGTTGTAATCTTCTATTTACCTATGAACTCCCTGAGGGCAGGAATTGTATATTTTGCTCGTCCATCCTCGCAGTCCAAGGTATGACTGTTGTTGTTCAGCTGCTCAATGGTGTCTGACTCTTCAACTGCACGAACTGCCCCGCACCAGGCTGCCCTGTCCATCACTATCTCCTGGAGTTTGCTCAGACTCATTTCCTTTGAGTCAGTGATGCTATCCAACCACCTAATCCTCTGCTGTCCCCTTCTCCTCCTGTTCCCAATCCTTCCCAGCATCAGGGCCTTTTCTAATGAGTGGGCTTTTAGCATCACGTGGCCAAAGTATTGGAGCTTCAGCATCAGTCCTTCCAATGAATATTCAGGGTTGATTTCCTTTACGGTTGACTGATTTGATCTCCTTGCTACCCATGGGACTCTCAAGAATCTTCTCCAGTACCGCAGTTTGAAAGCATCATTTCTTCAGTGCACAGCCTTGTTTATGGTTCAACTCTCACATCCTTATGTGACCACTGGAAAAACCATAGCTTTGACTCGACAGAACTTTGTTTGCAAAGTGATATCTCTGCTTTTTCATATGCTGTCTAGGTTTGTCATAGCTTTTCTTCCAAGGAGCAAGCGTCTTTTAATTTTGTGGCTGCAGTCACCATCTGCAGTGATTTTGGCACCCAAGAAAACAAAATCTGCTACTGTTTCCACTGTTTCCCCATCTATTTGCCATGAAGTGATGGAACCAGATATCATGATCTTAGTATTTTGAATGTTGAGTTTTAAGTCATCATTTTCACTCTCCTCTTTCACCTTCATCGGGGGCTCTTTAGTTCCTCTTAGCTTTCCACCGTTAAACTGCTATCATCTGCATATCTGAGGTTGTTGATATTTCTCCTGGCAATCTGGATTCCAACTTTTGAGTCATCCTGCCCTGCATTTCACATCTGCATATAAGTTAAATAAGCAGGGTGACATTACACAGTGTTGACATACTTCTTTCCCAATTTTGAACCAGTCCTTTTTTCCATGTTTGGTTCTAACTGTTGTTTCTTGACCAGCATTCAGGTTTCTCAGGAGGCAGGTAAGGTGGTCTGGTATTCCCATCTCTTGAAGAATTTTCCACAGTTTTTTGTGATCCACAGAGTCAAAGGCTTTAGCGCAGTCAATGAATCAGATGTTTTTTTTGGAATTCCCTTGCTTTTTCTATGTTCCAAGTAGATGTTGGCAATTTACTATCTGGCCCCGCTACCTTTTCTAAATCCAGCGTGCACAGCTGAAAGTTCTTAGTCCACATACTGCTGAAGCCTCGCCTGAAGGATTTTAAGCATAATCTTGCTAGCGTGTGAAATGAGCACAGTTGTATAATAGTTTGAACATTCTTTGGCATTGGAATGAAAATTGACCTGTGGCCACTGCTGAATGTTCCAGATTTGCAGCATCATCTTTTAGGATTTGAAATAGCTCAGCTAGAATTCCATCACCTCCACTAGCTTTGTTCATAGTTACGCTTCCTAAGACCCACTTGACTTTGCACTCCAGGATGTCTGGCTCTAGGTGAGTGACCACACCATCATAGTTATCTGGTTCATTAAGATCTTTTTTGTACAATTCCGTGTATTCTTGCCACCTCTTCTTAATTTCTTCTGCTTCTTTTAAGTCCTTAACATTTCTGTCCTTTATTTTGCCCATCTTTGCATGAAATGTTCCCTTGATATCTCCAACTTTCTTAAAGAGATTTCTAGTTTTCCCTGTTCTGTTGTTTTCCTCTATTTCTTTGCATTGTTCAACTTAAGAAAGCTTTCTTGTAACTCCTCACTATTCTCTGGAACTCTGCATTCAGTTGGGTCTGTCTTTCCCTTTCTCCTTTGCCTTTCACTTCTTTTCTCAGCTATTTATAAGGCTTCCTCAGACAGTCATTTTGCCTTCTTGCATTTCTTTTTCTTGGGGATGGTTTTGGTCACCATCTCCTGTACAGTGTTAGGAACCTCCATCCATAGTTCTTCAGGCACTCTGTCTATCAGATCTAATCCCATTAATCTATTTGTCACTTCCCCTGTAAATGTTAAGGGATTTGATTTAGATAGATCATTTCTGAATGACCTAGTGGTTTTCCCTACTTTCTTCAATTTAAGTCTGGATTTTACAATAAGGAGCTAATGATCTGAGCCATAGTCAGCTCTAGGCCTTATTTTTGCTGACTATATAGAGCTTCTCCATCTTCAGCTACAAAGAACATAATCCATCTGATTTCAGTTTCCATCATCTGGTGATGTCCATGTGTAGAGTCATCTCTTGTATTATTGGAAGAGGGTGTTTGCTATGACCAGTGTGTCCTCTTGGCAAAACTCTATTAGCATTTGCCCTGCTTCTTTTGTACTCAATGTATGGTAGGCACTTAGGTGCTGAAAGTGAAGATGGAAGGAAGGAGGGAAGTTCTCTCACATGTAATCACCTGTAGTTTCCCTGAGGTACCAATTGAATAGAATCTGTAAGATTATGATGATGTGGTGAATGACTGTAACTTATCACACAGTGTTTGCACCTCAGTGTTCTACCCATCTTCTTTTAGATATGTATGCATTTCGTAAAAAAGGGTTAGGTCTAAGAGCCATATCATGCTATTTTGAGGAATCATGATTTCCATAAGCCTTCTGTTATGCTACCACTTTAAATTGAGTCATTTCCTTGATCAAGAACTTTCTCATTGTTCTCAGTGATTGAAGGCTGAAAGCCAGATTCCTGAGTCTGATGTTCATAAGCTTCCATAATAACCTTCTTGCCCCACGCCAACCACCTCATCTTAATGCCCATTATCTTGCAACACAAATTCGTCACCCAGTCAGGTGAGTCCCATCCTCCTAGAATCACCTTGAAGTGAAAGTGTTAGTTGCTCAGTCTTGTCCGACTGTTTGTCCGCCAGGCTCCTCTGTCCATGGAATTCTCCAGGTAAGCATACTGGAGTGTGTTGTCATTCTCTTCTATTCTCAGTTCCAAGACTGCATGATATAGCTTCCCTTTGCTAGGAATATTCTTTCCTCTCCCACCCACTCATCCAAATTCTATCCACAGCATTATGCAATATCCTGGGACTGAATGCATCTTAGAGGTCATCATCTCCAAGGTCAGCTTAAGATCTCTGTTTCTCATAAGACCATTTCCTACTATCCCAGACCACGCTCTCTTCCCTGTATCATTGGCCAGTAAAAACTGAAAGCACCCCTAATCTGTGCTTGTGTGGGACAAAGTGGGGAGCAATACTGATGTGGTGTCTGTTCTGTGGACCTAATCTGTTACTTTATTATCTCTGAATTTCTACAGAATTTGTCTCGAAACTAATCATTTTGGGTAGTTGATCATATATTGCTTACAAAGCTATTTAAAATTGTATGTGTTACGGATCTGTCTCATAGTATTGTTGTGAGAAATGATTAAGATGTGAAAAACCCAAGATATAGTGTACATGCAATAATTGTTCTATGGCCTCACGATTATTTTGTTGTTATATTTTCTCTTTCTACTTTATTTATCTAAAGATTAAGGATCAACCCTTTTACCCTGTTGTATTTCCTTACCATTTGAGCAGGTAGTAGCTACTCAAAAGCAGCTGCTGCTGCTGCTAAGTCGCTTCAGTCGTGTCCGACTCTGTGCGACCCCATAGACGGCAGCCCACCAGGCTCCCCCATCCCTGGGATTCTCCAGGCAAGAACATTGGAGTGGGTTGCCATTTCCTTCTCCAATGCATGAAAGTGAAAAGTGAAAGTGAAGTCACTCAGTCGTGTCCGACTCTTAGCAACCCCATGGACTACAGCCCACCAGGCTCCTTCATCCATGGGATTTTCCAGGCAAGAGTACTGGAGTGGGGTGCCATTCCCTTCTCCAACTCAAAAGCTACTTACCATTAAACATTTAACTGCTGGCCAAAAAATGTCTGATTTACAAATCTTGAGGGAGCCTACCTTATTTGTTTAGATTCCTTTGGTTCTTGCTAACAGTAATAAACTCAAGCTTCACCAAAAAAAAAAAAAAAGAAAAGAAAAGAAAAAGTCCTATTACTGTAAGGATACTGAAGAATAGCATTTCAAGTCCACGGGAGGGATGCAGCCAGGCCTCATGAAGGGACTCGAACCAGGACTGGAAAGCCTCCAGGTTTTTCCTTTCTGCTTTTCTGCATCTCTGCCTTGTTCTGTTTCACCGGTGAAGAAATTTTTGTGTCTTTTCAGTCACCTGATGGCGTAATAGCTGCCCCAGAGCTCCCACACTTACATATTACAGTTTGACCCTGCTCAGAGACTAGTTATTTGTTCTTATCACTACTACCTTTTGCGGGGAGGGACTTTCCAATTGACCCATTTGTCTCAGGATGCCACATTGTCCAGTCAGCTGTGGCTGCTGGGCAAGGCCACTGTTTGTAATTGTGAATCCCGAGGATCCACCCCTATGATTTGAAATGCTTCCTATAGAAGTGGAAGTCAGTCAGGTAGACACTGTACTTGTCTACTTCTAGCTCTCATATAATATTTCATTCAAAGGAATAAGTATAAAATGTTAGGTAAATGAATAAAATACTATTCATTAAATACTATTTTTTAGGTGGCTCAGAGGATAAAGCATCTGCCTGCGATGCAGGAGACCTGCCTTCGATCCCTGGGTTGGGAAGATCCCCTGGAGAAGGAAATGGCAACCTACTCCAGTATTCTTGCCTGGAGAGTCCCATGGACAGAGGAGCCTGGCGGGCTACAGTCCACAGGGTCGCAAAGAGTCGGACATGACTGAGCAAACTCACTTTCACCTTCACTTTGTATACTCAAACTACAGGGCCCATCTTAATAAGTAAGTGATTACATTAAGATACTTTCAGAACATCTAAACCATTACTACCTGAAAAAATAGCATAAAAGCCACATGTTGTTAAGTTGCTCAGTTGTGTCTGACTCTTGCGACCCCATGGACTATAGCCCACCAGGCTCCTTTGTCCATGGGATTGTCCAAACATGAACTGGAGTGGACTGCCATTTCCTCCTCTAAGGGTTCTTCCTGACCCAAGCATCAAATCCGTGTCAGCTGAGATCTTGGCAGGCAGATTCTTTACCACAGAGCCACCTGGGAAGCCCAGAAGCCACATATGTAATGTTAAATTGTCCAGTAGCTGCATTAAAAAAAAAAAGGAACATGAAAAATTATAATAAAGTTTATTAGTCTAATATATTTAAAATGTTATTGCTGCACCTTGTAAACCATATAAAATTATCAACATATTTTAATTTTTAATATTTATTCAGAATCCACGGTGTATTTCATATCTATAGTACACTCCAGTTCAAACACTAAATTTTCATCAGAAATATTTACTCATTTAGATTTTTATAAAATTGACAATTGAAAACACAGATTCACATACCTAAGCTTTTCCAAAGATTCTTAAAAGTGTTCCAGTCACCAAATCATGTAATGATTTTCTAACTTTCAACATGTTGAATTAGTTAAGCAAACTTAATATTTTAGTTCCTCAGTCATACTGGCCACATTTTGAGTGATGAGTAGCCGAAGGTGGCTAATGGTCCCTCTATTGGCTCACACAGATTAGACAGAGATATTTTAGAGACAGAGAAAGTGATGCTCTGAATAGATTAAGTGACTTGCCTAAAATCACAAAGTGTTAACAGAGTTAGGACTAGACTCAGCCTCTAGTTCATCAGGGCTGCCCTCATCTCCCATGTTCTTCCTGGTGCTATTTTGTATCTGGCTCAGAGGCCATTTATAGGCCTGCCTGGGGAAACAACATATATTTATAGTGTTTGGACTGATTACCATCTTAATCAGATTGAGGTTTCTACTCGCTTTAATTAAAGCGAGAAAATGCAGTTAGATGTCTGCAGTGAACACTGAAGACCCAAATTAATTGTTTAGAGAGAGGACTAAAATAAATCATGACAAAACCCAGCTCAAAAAAGGACTTAAGATTTTGGAGACTCTACAGCAGTAACTTGAGCACACAATATTTTACGAAGTGTTTTGTAGGAATGTTTTAAATCTGCCTGCCCATGAAATGTTCGAGATTGGCAAGGAGTGTCTGCTTTCTAGTCCTAAGAGTAAAAACCAGAGGGAGTAAGGAGAGTCCATTAAAGTCAATTGGTGGTGATGGTTTAGTTGCTAAGTTGTGTCCAACTCTTGTGAGCCCATGGTCTGTAGCCCACCCAGGCTCCTTTGCTCATGGGATTTCCCAGGCAAGAATACTAAAGTGGGTTGCTATTCCTTTCTCCAGGGGATCTTCCTGACCTAAGGATCCAACCTTGGTCTCCTGCATTGCAGGTGGATTCTTTACTGGCTGAGCCACCAGGGAAGCCCGCTAACAGCAATTAGCATTTGCTATTTGGGTGCAACAGTTACTGGAAGGAATCTGGTTCCTATAATATAGTTCTGGATTTATTGAAATGAGACAGAGCCATTTCTAATTCCTAAGTAATCTCTTAACTGAGTTTAAGGACTAGTGTGTCTCGTCTGGAAGTGGGACCACATGAGTCATGGAGAACCCAGCAGAAGAAAGTGCTGCAGCTGTATATGTTTTGACTGTATTTACTGATGAAAGAACTAGGCAAGTGCTTGGGAGTCTTGGTTTCTAGTATTTGTTTTAAATTTGTTGTGTAACCTTGGTGAACCACTTCACTGCTCGAGACCTTCCTTGATTTTCCCGTTTATGAAATTGGTGGGACTGGACCAGATGGTCTTTTAGCATTTCTTCCAGATCTAAATTGTTGTGATTCTAGTGGCATAGTGCTAGATTCTTTTTGACTGACCAGCCAGGAGGTAAATACTGGAAGCACAAGAGGAAAGAAAGGGGTGCTTTGTGCCTGTGGGCATTCATACTTCTAATTCTGGCAAGATTGAAGGTTGACACACATTAAAGAAAGCAAAACAGAAACAATCAAACTGGGCGGTAATGCTGGTAATTAGATTAGTTGGATTAGAAGATGGGGTAGAAGACTCATTGTGAATATTCCTCAGAAGCCTCGTCGTTTATGAGCCAGGGCTTTGCTCCCTCAGAATCTCTAATGGGTGTTTTACCCCAGCTCCTTTGTGGAGAATTCCTCACAGTGCACATACCTCCATGAGGCTTCCTGACGAAGCAGACACATATCTCTCAAAGAACAGTTACTAAATGGAAAAGTAGTGCCAAGTACCTCTGTGAAGAAACATTAGTGTGTGTTTTGTCCACTTTCAGATTCTAGTTCCAAAAGGCTTCTGGACTGCTCTTGGAGACTCTTCATCTAAGACTGATGCAGAATTAGTCAAATGTTTTCAGCTAATAAACCAGCACAGGTTCTTAAATGAAGCAGGGGATGAAGAAGGCAGGCCAGATTTAGCAAGTCTCTCGGATGTTTTTATTTTGGCCATGGTCTCAAATTTACCGGTTCTAGGTCTGCAGAGATATTACATCGTACATCCTGTGAAATCCACGTTTCATCTATTTTATATTTGTGTGAATGTGTGAGTTTTCATTGTTGGTTTTTGGAAGTGGTCATATTCTTAATTATGTTTAGAGTGCTTTCAATCATAGTTTTTTTTTTTTTTAATCTTATCATTAATTTGGTGCTTATGGTACTTTAAAATCCTTAGGAAGTTCATAGTTTTTACCCAGATCTTCTGTGGTGGTGGCATGCGAGCAGGTCAAGGACATTGATTCAATGTCATCAATCCAGTTAGCATTCTAGGATGACACATGTTATATATCATTTATATATACACACACAAACATGAATGAAAGCATATGTTGCTCCAATAATCCTAAATAGAGCTGTTATAATTGATCCAGAAAATGTAAGAGGCTACCAAAAAAAGAAGGTAAGAAATTAAGAGTATGAAGTTAAGGAAAATCCAGACATTTTCCCTTTCAAAGCAAAAAACTATATTTCTTTTTGTGTGTATATGGGTGAATAAAACATTACATTGTATGCACTTCAGAAATTGGAAACATACTCTTTACATCACCTCTTTGATGTCCTGTCTGACTCTATCAACTTTACTGATCTTTCACATTCTTCTAGTGAAATGAGAACATTATTTATATCTCCCATTCTTCTAATATATATTGTGAGTTAATAGCTGTGCAATATAAAACTGTTTGTTTAAAATGGTCTCTGAAAGATGAGAGACAATAATGCCTGTTTATTAAGGTAAAGGAAAAATTTAAATTTGTGAATTGCACACTTAATTATCTATTTCCTAATCATAATAATCTTGTAAGAGTTGAAAAACAGACTTCATATCATCTCACAGATGAAATAGTTAGGTCACTGTGTTTTGCTGTCTACAAATCATTGACTAGATTTAATTAAAAAGAAAATGCGAAACTGCTTGATGTTCTAGTCAAGGCTGGTTTCCTTTCTTGTAGGCAGACAAGTTAAAACTGGCTGATATTTAATATTGTTTACCTCGCTTTTATCTTTCCTAAATTCAATAAACTTTAAAAGCTAAAATATAGCTGTTTAAACAGATTAGTGAAAAGAAATAGCTTTGAATTGATTATATAGTCTTTCGAAGAAAATTATGCAAGAATGTATAATAAATGAAATACAGTTAAAGGTGTTTAGAAATATGTTTTTCAGCAGTGTAGTCTCAATGTTTATGTCAAATATCAATGAATTTTTCCTAACCTTAAAGAGGCAGATATTGGGCTAGGACTCGATTATGGGATTTCCATGATTTAACAGTAAGAAATTACAGGTTTAGGGTTGAAAATGTTTCTGGGAAAAGTTGATTGCTTGGACTGTTGATTAGGTATGTGAAAACAAGGGTGGGTGGCCATGGGGCGAGTGGTCATAGCTAAATAAGAACTTGGATGAGGAATGTAAACATAGAGTTCAGTTGAAGATAGAGATAAACAGAAGTGACAGTAAGCACCCCAGAGTTCCCCGTTTAAAACTAAGAAACATATAAACAAGCTCCTTTCTGCTTTAACCACAAAAAAGCAACAAACAAACAAAAAACCAAAAGAAAAAACAACCTGTTCATTTAATGCAAAGACCACAGTACCTTAATTCAGAATAGGGGAATTTGATTTTGGTTCCTGCACGTCAGAGGATCAGAGAGAAGGACAGGCGAGCTTATTCATAAAGTGGAGCAAGGACAGAGTTTGAAAACATTAGTACGTGAGCTGTACTTGCCATGGAAAAATTTGCACAGTTTCAGTGGGATGAACTAACTGGTGAAGGCTATTCTACCATATAAATACTACTAAAGTGGTATTTACAGAATGTGCTGTTTTCCATATCCTAGGAAATCTGCCCCTTGCTGATAGGGATGACTATCTAAAGGGAATTATTGCTGTCTAAATGGAGGGAAACTTGGGTGAGCAATCAACCTCCAAAGAAAGACTGACAGCTTGTAAAGAGACTTGTTAATGATGCAAATATGAAGTTGCATGTGCTTAAGATAAGCACTGATTTTATAAAACAAAGAGTTCATTCTCAGCATATTTTGGAAACAGTCTTTGAGAGCTTGGTTGGTGAGTCCAATGAAATGGCCAATTGAACTAATTCCCACTAGGGGTTTGTTTATTCTACTTATCTGAAGCCAGAGCCAACACTCCCTAAAAGTTTTGAATGGCATTTAATGCTTCCAGAAATTGCAATGTACCTATCTGTAGAGAAACCAGTTTCCCTTTGGCTGGGTCATATTAATTAAAATTGTTCTATGAAATAAATATAAAATGGCTTTCTTGTATAATTTAGAAAACATGAATCACATGACTTTCCCCCACAGAGATATTCTGCTGGTAAGTAGAAAAATAAACTATGGTGGGTTTTATTCATTTTACATGGCATCGGTTACCCTCTCTGATAATGTGTTTTTATTATAACAGAAATAATTTAAAATTATGTGAGATCTTAATAAGCCAAGACCATTTTACCTTTGTCTAATATCGATCTTATTTTTTTCATTATAACATTTTAACAGTTAAAAANATTATGTGAGATCTTAATAAGCCAAGACCATTTTACCTTTGTCTAATATCGATCTTTTTTCATTATAACATTTTAACAGTTAAAAATATAAATCAGAACCTATACTTCAAAGTTCTTTATAAGAGAAAAGAGAATATTACAATATACAAAGCATGTAAATTTCCAATTATTTTAAGTGGTGTCACATTAATTTCTAAAAATGTTATGATTCATTCTAATATACTAAGAAGTTTTCCCTAATAATCTAAACCTTTATTTATCTGCAAATGTATAAGAGGGGTTGGAAAACTACACTCTATAGACCAGATCTAGTATGTTGCTGATATTACGTGTACAGCCAGCTGAGTTTGTCTTTTTACAGATGAACATTTACAGTCTACTTGATAATAGAGAATGCTTTTAACCTTAAGTGAACAAAAATGTTGACCCAAAATAAAGAATTCCATTCTTCTTATTGCTAAACCTGTGTTACAAAAGAAGCTAAATTATTAATTATGCAAAAGAAATTGTATCCAATTATAATCATTACTTTTTAAATGGTAATAAGAATGGGTAGAAATTCATTTTCTCTTGTGTAACTGGACCTACACAATATTCTTGATTTTTGCCTCTTGGCATACAAAGCTTGAAAATATTTGCTATCTAGCCCTTTCCAGAAAATGTTGGGACCCATGTTATGTAGTATTTTTTCTCACTTTTTTTTTTCACTTCTATATCAGTTAAGCAATTAGTTTCTGAGCAACACCCATATGCCAGACACTATTCTAGGTCTCAGGAACACCACAGGAAACACAATTTTATAAAAACCCTACCCTCATGAAACTTACATTCAAATTATGTACCTCATCTCCTCAAAACTACCTTACTTCCATTATTCCCTTTCTACAGAGGGGCAAAATGAGGTTCAGAGAATTTATGTAGCTTGTTGGGATTCTCTCAGCCAGAATTGAACCCAGTTTTGCTTTGCGATTCCAAGGCTTGAGCTTCTAACCAGTGGACGGGGCTGGCTTCATGAGTGGGGCTCCACACTTGGCTTCATGCCCTGCTGTCACCATCATGAAACTCTTCATCATTTTTTGAACACATTTTGAACAGTAAATACATTTCCATTTTGCTATTAGCCCCACAAATTATGTAGCTGGTCCTGCCAGTAAAGCAAAAGTGCTTCTCTCCCAGACCATATTCTGCCAGGGCTTTTTTTTTTTTTAAACACCCCCAGAAACTCAGCTATGTAGACGCTTTGAAATCGATCAAGATCTTGAGAAAAATAAGCTATTATTGATCCTCTGATTCATATTCTAGTTCTGCAAAAGACTGGAAGTTCCTTGAAGAACATAGGAACCTTTCCCACTATAACTTTTTAAAGAAATTTCTCTGGGTTAGATTCATTTCAGAATATAGTGAGTAAGAAGTAAATATGCTTCCATAGAATTAAATTTTGCAGTATCTGAACCTTGTCAAGGGCTCTGTCTTAATTTTATCTCCATGAAAGGGCAAGATCTTTACCATTAACGATTTCTTCTGATCTTTATGCATTTGGAAATTTTGAAACAGCTGTGAGATGTGACTTAAACAAAACCTAAGAATGAACCTGTTCTGATATAAGGAAATCTTCTGTCCAGTAATCAGTGACTGTACTTAAAACAGGTGCTTTGTCTTCTTTTAATTTCTTACAGCCTAGTCATTGTTGGATAAGCGAGATGGTGGAACAACTGTCAGTCAGCTTGACTGATCTTCTGGACAAGTTTTCAAATATTTCTGAAGGCTTGAGTAATTATTCTATCATAGACAAACTTGTGAAAATAGTTGATGACCTTGTGGAGTGCATGGAAGAACACTCATTTGAGGTAACTTTGCACTGGGACTGCTTTTTATTATTCATCTCTGTAACCTATGGCTGATTAGTGGTGGCAGAGGTGGGGATGTGTTTGTGAGATTTTTAATTTATAAATTTGTAATTAAAAAAATTTTTTTGAAGATGAGCACAGAAAATATATGTTTGTAGTTATATCACAACTGAAATGTATATTAAGACAATTAAATGTTGTTACTTAATATAAAAATAAATGTATTCACAATACACTTATAAAAACAACCCTGACTTTATCTCGTGGATAAGGTTCTCATAGCCTTCCTAGGAGGTTACCAATGTTCATTTACCTTTAAATGGAAAATTGCCTATAATGAACACTTGACCTCTTATCTGTAGTAATAACATCACAACAAAGAAGTGCATTTAATGTCTTTGGGTCATTTGATGATTAGTTGTCACTTCAGAGTATGGGTATGGCAGTGCTTTGGGTTCAAAGCATATTAAAGAAGCAATGTACCCACTAGAGATCAAGGATGCGATGCTGGAGGTCAAATCCTGGCTTTGTTCAGTAATAGTTTTGCTCACCTTCTTTACACATAAAATGGGGACAAAGAAGAGTCGATGTTACATGATTAATGATGAATTTTTATTCATCATTATGAAGGAATTTTTATCCTTCAAATTTGGCAAAGTAAAATGTTAACAGTTTTTTTAAATCTTATAACACTATGTCTATCTAATAAATGACCTCTTGGGACACCTGTTTTGGCATAGAGTTCACAAGCCAAGGTTTAACCTACAGGCCTTCTTGAAGTTCAAACCTAAGGCTTTAACCATGATGCTCTATAGTAATCGTCAAATACTCTGTCTCCATTCAAATTCCAGTCACTCTCTAAAACCCAACCTCCATCCCATTTGTGCTCTCCAATCTTAAAATTCTCATAATGCCAGTCACCTAATCACTATAATTCATAATTTCTACTGTTTTACTTTCTAATTTCCCAATCAGAATGTATCTTATAATCAATGACATCTTAGAGTTAGCATCCCTTTTTATCATATCAGTATGAATGAGGTACTAATGGCAGTGAGAAGGAGAGGTCACAAAAAGTAGAGTATACCAGACAAGGTGTCATGAAGAAAATAAGATATGCCCTAGGGCCTGAAAGATGAATTAATTGGTCAATAAATGGCAATTTATCTAGAAGAACATTCCAGATACCAAAAAGTGTACATTTACTAATCATGGCACTTTGGCTAGAACCCAAGAGATTCATACCAGGTGGTATCTCTCAATTGTTTCAGAGGTTAACATATATAAAACACTTAGAGTAGTACATAGTAAGTGGTACATAGGTGTTAACTCTATTATTACCTGCTTTTATTTATAGATAACCATGTTTGAGAAGATCCCCTTGAGAAGGGAAAGGCTACCCACTCCAGTATTCTGTCCTGCAGAATTCCACGGACTGTATAGTCCATGGGGTCACAAAGACACGACTGAGCAACTTTCACTTTTCATATATTTATGAATTCCTAAAATATAGCTTTGACTTGTTTGGGGATTTTATAGAAAATCATACTCTTTTTATGCTTTTGAGACTTGCTTCTTACACTCCACATTATGTTTATAAGATATCCACACTGATTATTAAAGCTGTAGTTGATTTTTTTTTTTTTTTTTATACTATGAGAGTGCTGGTTGCTCAGTCATGTCTGACTTTTTGTGACCGCATGGACTGCAGCCCGCCAGGCTCCTATGACCATGGAATTCTGGATTCAGAATACTGGAATGGGTAGCCATTCCCTTCTCCAGGGGATCTTCCAAAACCAGGGATTGAACTCAGGCCTCCCACACTGCAGGCAGATTCTTTACCATCAGAGCCACCAGGGATGCCTCACTTTGAGAGTAAATGTGCTATGAAAAATCAGGGACATCTTCTTAGAAAAGGTGACTCTTCAGTTGAGTTTACAGAGAGAATCAAAGTTGCCTAGAAAGATGAAACAGCAAGGAACCACAGGCAAAGACAGGAGCAGAGGCACAGAGAACGAGAAGGGTGGGGCGTATGGGGATATTTGTGATTCCATATGCTCAGATGCCAAGTGAGTGTGGAAGATGGTTGTAGAGGAGGTGAACAAGGTCACAGAGGCCAATTAGGATGGACTTAAATCCCTACTGGCAAATCGGGAAGGGAAATTATATATGTGTATATAGGGAGACTGTAAATGCTTAAACTAAACTCACTGAGGAAATCCCCCGGTGGGATAATGGTTAAGCTCCTGTGCGTTCACTGCCACGGGCCCAGGTCCAATGCTGGTCAGGTGACCAAAATGCCACAACCTGTGCCGCTGCTGCTAAGTCGCTTCAGTGGTATCCGACTCTGCGACCCCATAGACGGCAGCCCACGAGGCTCCTCTGTCCCTGGGATTCTCCAGGCAAGAACACTGGAGTGGGTTGCCATTTCCTTCTCCAATGCATGAAAGTGAAAAACGAAAGTGAAGTCGCTCAGTCGAGCCCGACTGTTAGCGACCCCATGGACTGCAGCCCACCAGGCTCCTCCGTCCATGGGATTTTCCAGGCAAGAGTACTGGAGTGGGGTGCCAGTGCCTTCTCCTGTGCAGTGCAGCCAAATAATAAAAACAAAAAATAAATTCATTGATGTAGAATGTACCTTCTCTGAGGACATAACATCCTGTGTATATCTCTAAATTCACAGCATATTATAATTGTCTCCCCAACAAGAGTGTGAGCTCTCCACAGAAAAAGACTCTCTCTTGTTCAGGTTTTTTAAAAAAATATAAATTTATTTATTTTAATTGGAAGCTAATTACTTACTTGTTCAGGTTTATAACATGGTACCTGGCACAGAAGCGTCTGTCACAGAGAATGATTTTTTAATTGCATGAACGGAGAATGAAGCAATCCCAAACCTGCCTCTTACTCAAGACATTCTTTAAACAAATCAGTCTCCTTCTCTAAATCTGAATTTTCTCATCCATTTTTCCTAACTGTATCCCAGGGAGAGATGCTCTATGCAAAAATAACAAAACAGAGTGGAGAATACTGAGAAATCTTCAGGCTATATTCTTGCTCTTAGAAGCAAAATGCACATTTCCAGAACAAACCAATAGGGACTTCCCTGGTGGTCCAGTGGTTAAGATTTTGACTTCCGATCTAGGGCTTGCCAGTTCAATCCCTGGTTAGGGAGCTGAGATCCCACATGCCTCTCAGTCAAAACATGTAAAACAGCAAAAATATTGCAACAAATTCAATAAAAACTTTAAAAATGGTCCACATTAAAAAAAAAAAAAAAACTTGAAAAAAAAAGTCCAGGAGTGAGGAAATCAGTTTGACTTTTTTTTTTAATTTAAATTTATTTATTTTAATTGGAGGCTAATTACTTTACAATATTGTATTGGTTTTGCCATACATCAACATGAATCTACCACGGGTGTACACGTGTTCCCCATCCTGAACCCCCCTCCCACCTCCCTCCCTTTACCATCACGCTGGGTCATCCCAGTGCACCAGCCCCAAGCATCCTATATCCTGCATCAAACCTAAACTGGTGATTCGTTTCTTATATTATACATGTTTCAATGCCATTCTCCCAAATCATCCTACCCTCTCCTCTCCCACAGAGTCCAAAAAACTGTTTTTTCTACTGTTCATAAACATTTCATTGATTCAATATATCACTATTTATTAAACCACTCTCCTGTTGATTGGTGTAAGAATTTATAAACACTGCTGGCAAGAACTTTCTTAATATGCCTCCTGGTATATCTTGCAAGAGTTTCCTTAAAGTAGTTACCTAGGAGTAGAGTTTCTGGGTCACAGGATGGGAGCATGTCCAACCTTACTAATATCAAAGTGCCAATTTATGTCATTCCACTGGTATATGAGAGACCTCCTCTGCCCCAGGTCCTTGCCAGTATTTATCATCATTAGACTTGTTAATTAGTGCATATTTGGAGCATGTGTTGTGTATATTTTAATGAGAAGTAATGATTTTAATGAACATCTTTAAAGAGAACAGTCTATAATTTGTTGTTAGGGTTATTTCATTGTTTTGACGTTGCTTTCACCTTACTCACCCTCACCATTGCCCTCTTCCTTTTATCCGGAATTGAGCACCAGACTGAACTGCACAGTATCATTTGTCCTGTAGTGCCAGTTTGAATTGTGAGTTTTAAAACAGTTGTTTAGAGACTTCCCTGGTGATCCAGTGGGTTAAGACTCTGGGCTTCCACTGCAGGGGGTGTAGGTTTGATCCCTGGTTGGGAAACTAGATTCTATATACCCTGTGGAGAGGCAAAAAAAGACTTTAAAAATCTAATTCAAAGTTACTCAATAGATATGTTCCTAAAATATTAACAATGTTACTTAAAAAAAAGTTGTCTAAAAGTGTCGGTTTCACTTGAGTCTGTCAAGGACATATTTGTGGTCTATTATTTTGACATTAATTAAATCTGCAGACTATTTGAAAAACCTAATCTTTCTTCTTCTTCCAGAATGTAAAAAAATCATCTAAGAGCCCCGAACCCAGGCAGTTTACTCCTGAGAAATTCTTTGGAATTTTTAATAAATCCATCGATGCCTTCAAGGACTTGGAGATGGTGGCTTCTAAAATGAGTGAATGTGTAATTTCCTCAACATCAAGTCCTGAAAAAGGTAAGACATACAAGCATTCCTAATATAAATGTAAAAAGCAAGACTGAATCATACGTGTAGGTAAGAATCTACCTCTAACTCAAATATATATGTAGCTAGAAAAAGACATGCGTGTGTGTATGTCTAATATAAAAGCAAATATCAGTGGCATGAAAAAAAAAAAAAACCACAGTTATATACTTGTTGGTATTCAAGCCCAAACAACACTTAACCATCTTCAAAGTACAGAATTGCGCATGAGTAAATGATATATGAGATAGTCACTCATTTTTACCTGATATTTATTAGTAATATACAATTATATTCTTCTTCACTTCCAGTCTTAATGTCCCCTTCTCAAATCTCTTCCCTAGGGGTCTAACTCTGAGTTATGAATTCTCATCTTCACCACTTACCCTGTATTGAAACTTCCTCCCCACTACCATCCCTATGATACAAAATTTGAAAAAGTGACCATTTGCCGACCATTTGCATTATTTACATTTATTAGCATGTGTAGGCAGTGAATCTTTGTTCTATAAGGTGATTTTGGGGAATTTCTTAATAAAAGAATAGCAGGACCCAGTATAAAATAAATAGGATCTGAATAATCAAGATTTGGGAAGCAGGCCTGGAAAGTACTCTAATATTGCTCTTCACCTTTTGAGGACTCTTTAATTTATGTAAATCGCCATGCAACACTGACACATTATTGCTTTCTATTTAGATTCCAGAGTCAGTGTCACAAAACCATTTATGTTACCCCCTGTTGCAGCCAGCTCCCTTAGGAATGACAGCAGTAGCAGTAATAGTAAGTACATATATCTGATTTAATGCATGCATGGCTCCAATTAGCTTCTGTTAGGAGTATTGCATGAGCTTTAAAGGAAATTTCTACAGTCATTACTATTAAATCTGTTCTCTTAATATTCTTCCTGTTATGATTTTCCTGAGAATTAAATAATTAGGTTTGCACAATTGGATTTCCCTAAAGCTGGAGATAATGTTTAATTGGGGTAATAAATTTTCTGCTAAGATAGTTTTCAATAAGGCATGAAATTACTTTTAGATGATTTAAGCTTTTTTCATTGTTGACTTGAAATATATTTTGCATGGAATTTGCCTGACAAAAAATGGAATTTTAAAATGGAAAATACAGGTGCTGGCTGTGTAAAATTCCAAGGATATTTTCTGTTTTGTTGTATATAACACTATTTATTACTGTATGTTTAAAAATTTGACTTTTTTTTTTTTACTATAAAATTATATGTTGGGGGACAATATGCTTCTTTCTCTGAAATTTCTATCCTTGTTCGAGAAGAAGAATCCAGTTTCCTGGAAGTCAAATGTCCTTTTTTCTTTCAAATGTAATCCCATGGACAGAGGAGCCTGGAGAGCTACAGTCCATGGGATCGCAAGAGCCGGACACAACTGACAGACTAAACTTACCTACCTAGGCAAAAGTCACTATCAGGGTCATTGGATTTACTAAATATTCTGACCCTCTAGTCTCATGGATGCTGTAGGAGGAAAAAATTCATCCTCTGATCTTAGCTGAGAAGATCGTCTCTTAAAAGTTAGTAAGAGACACTCTCATATATTCAAGAGCATCAAAGACCTATCTTTAAAAAGAGTAATCAATTTAATACAAATCCACAATAGTAATGCTTCAATTCAGAGATCAAAAGGAAAACCTCTAAAATCAATCTGTTTTGGATGTTTGCCACCAAAACCTGACCTGAATTGTGATGAGGCTATTTGTAATCTTTATCCTCTAACAGTGGGTATGTCTTCCACTAAGGCATGCCTTTCACTAAGAAATATTAATGTGTTTGACTATCGGGTGCTACTCATACCTCATTGAGGATATTATATAATATACAATATTTATAGGACAGAAATATTCTAAGATCTAAAATTCTGAATACCCATTGGATTTGAAAA
Source organism: Redunca redunca (assembly GCA_006410935.1). NCBI lineage: Eukaryota > Metazoa > Chordata > Mammalia > Artiodactyla > Bovidae > Redunca > Redunca redunca. The sequence continues at coordinate 597,829 of SJYQ01004883.1, read as the reverse complement.
ATTTGAAGATACTATATATGTTAAGGTCTTTCTTACTAATAATTTTATTAATCTTTTCAAAGAAGCAGTTTTTGACTTTTAAAATTCTGTTTGTACTTCATTGATTTATAATCTTACCTTTAATAATTTCCCTGCGTCTGCCTTGGGTTTAATTTGTTTAACTTTTTCTAACTTCTTAAGTTCTCAAGGTAGAAAAATTAGATCATTGACTAAACCATTCTTCTTTTCTAAAATAAGCACTTAAAGGTATAAATGTCCTTATAAGCAGCTTTAGCTGAATTCCACACATTTTGATATATTTTGTTCCTATTATCATTTCTTTAAAAATAATTTTCCTTATGATTTCTTTTGTTCATGGGAATATAAAAGTGGGTTATTTGTTGTCTAAAACTAATGTGATTTTTCTAGATATCTTATTAATGGTTTCTAAATTAACTCCATTATGGTCAGAGAACATACAGTGTAGTCTTGTGAAATTTATTGAGACATTTTGTGAATATTAAAGTTTCAGGTGTAGCATTCTGAAATTTGATACAAGTGGTTGATAAAGTTCAGATCTTCTGTCCTTATTACATTTTTTGTCAAATTTTTTAATTGTTTACTGAGAGGGGAGCATTCAAAATCTTTCCTTTTGATTGTGGGTTTGGTTATTTCTTGTTTTGGTATGGTGTTTGCTTCACCTACTTAGCAGCTCTGTTACTAAGTACTTGTATATTTATTATTGTTATATCTTTCCTGATTAATTGACTTTTACATCTTACTGAAATATTCCTTATTAACTCTGCTAGAGCTCGTCTTGAAGCATATTTTGTTTGACATTGGTAGAGCCAGCCTTTCTTATATTTACTGTTTTCATATATATTGTTTTTCTTCTTGTCTTTATTTTGAAAGTATATCTCTGATAGGATGTAGTTGGGCCCTGCTATTTTATGTAGTCCCTTATTTTCATTAATTAGGCTGTTTCATCCATTTTGTATTTAATACAGCTATCGGTGTGGTTAGATGTGGGTCTACCAGTTCGTTACTGGCACCACGTGCTTGCTGATCCTCTGTTCCTCCTTTCCAGCCCTCTTTTGTGTTCCTTGATTGATTGACTTTTAGTGCTCCATTTTAATTACTCTGTTGTCTTTTCAACAGCACCTCTTGACATCATTTTGTGGTTGCTTTAGGAATTACCATATACATCTTAACTTGTAACATTCTATTTAATGTAGTAGCACTTCAGAAACAATGTAAGAACCTTGCATCAGAATAGTGAAGTGAAGTCTCTCAGTCGTGTCCGACTCTTTGCAACCCCATGGACTGTAGCCTTCCAGGCTCCTCTGTCCATGGGATTTTCCAGGCAATATGCTGGAGTGGATTGCCATTTCCTTCTCCAGGGGATCTTCCCAACCCAGGGATTGAACCTGGCTCTCTTGCACTGTAGACAGACACTTTACCATCTAAGCCACCAGGGAAGTCTTTCCTATAACCTCTTTTGTGCTGTTGACATATATATCTATTCAGGTTATAAACCTCACAATACAGTCTTAAAATTATTGCTTAAAACCATCTTTTAAAGGGAAGGAAAAAAATTCTTCTACATTTATCCACATATTTATTATTTCTTGTTACTCCTCATTTCCTCTTGTAAATCCAAGTTTCTGTCTAGAGCTAATTCCTTTCCGGCTGAAGAGCTTCCTTTAGCAATTCTTGTAGTGCAGATCTGTTGCCAACAAATTCTTTTTCTTTTAATAGAAAAATGACTTTGCCTTCAGTATTGCAGGTGCTTTATACTGGGTACGGAATTCTGGGTTAACAGAATTTTTCTCCTTGAGTCCTTTAAAGATGTCACTCCGTTGTCTCCCTGCTTCTATTGTTTCTGACAAAAAGGCAGCCAGCATTTATATGATGTTTCGCCTTATATGTACTGAGTCATTTTCCCCCTCTGCCTTTCAAAATTTACTTCTGTTTTAGGAGTTTAAATAAGGTGCATTTAGGAGTGGTTTTCTTGTTTATCAAGCTTCTTGGATATGTTAAGTTTAAGAATCACACATATGTACAATCACACACATGTATTAGTGATAAAATCAGTCTCACAGATCATGGACGTTTTGTTCATTTTTTTCCAACCTCTCTTTAATCTTCAAGATGAATGATTTCAACCTATTTTCAAGTTCCCTGACTTTTCTGTCATCTGCTGAATTTTTTCTTCCAGTAAGTTTTCCTTTTTCCATTAATTTTTTAATTAAGACTTTATTTTTACAGCAGTTTAAGGTTTACAGCAAAATTGAGGGGCATAGACAGAGGTTTTACACACACATCCCCCACTAGAATGGTGCATTTGTACAATGGAGGAATCTTCATGGACACCTCATATCACCCAAAGTCCACAGTTTACATAGGGCTCAGTCTTGTGCTATCCATTCTGTGGGTTTGAATCCAGTGCATTTTTTTTCATTTCTAAATTTGTACTTTGTGTTCTAGAATTTTCATTTGATTCTTTTTATATTTTATATTTTTCTGCTGAGATTTTCCATCTGCATATTCATTATGACAATATTTTCTATTTTGGCTCTTGGATATAGTTACAATCGCTTCTCTAAAGTTCTTGTTTTCAAATTTCAATATGTAGGCCATCCCAGCATGGTTTCTATCAACTGATTTTTTTTTCCTTCCTGATTGTGGGTCACATCTTCCTTTAGATGGCTAGTAATTTTTGACCATATGCTGGATATTATAGGTATTATGTTGTTGAATATCTGGATTTTGTAGCATTCTTTCAGCGACTGTTTTGTTCTGATAGGCAGTTAGTTCAGTTCCTAGTAGATCAGCTTTCTCTTCTTTCCTAGGCTTTTTTTTTTTTTTAAGCTTTCTTAGAGGGTGGAGGGAGAGTAGCGTTATTTCTAAGGCATGAGGTCACTGAGCTATTTCTTGAATGCCTAGAAAATCTCTGCATTCTAGCTTGTCAGAACTTCTTTGTCTCTGAATTGACTGCTAGGGTCTTTGTTTAAGTCATAGCTTCTTGGACACTGTTTACTGCCAGCTTTTGTGAAGTTTCTCACTGTGCATGTACAGCTTATTATTCAACCAATGATTGAGTCTCCTCCAGACACTTACAGCACTTCTTTTCTACATAGTTCTTCTCCCCAGAATAACCCTGCCTTACAAACCTCACAAACAGCCCTGCCTCCAGCTAAGGCAGCAGCCCTAAGCTTCATTCTCTGATTGCCTATCACAGTGAGACTACTAAGTCAAAAGGCGTCACCCAGCCAGCAAATCGGGACAGTTGTGGGTCTTATCACTTGCATTTTCCCTCTCCCAGGGATTACACTCTTGCATTGCCTTTCAGCCAAGGTCTGAAAGTAGTTGCCTAGTATGACTTGTTTAGTATGATAATTATTTACGTTGGGAAGGTTAAATTGCTATCATCAGGGTTGAATGCAAAATCTTTTCTACTTACAAGACAACTGAATATAAAACACCTGTTCAGTCCTATACCTTTGAGACTTTGGGTAGTTTTTAAATGGCAATATGAATGACCAGACTTGTTTTTTGTTTCCCTTTTTCTCCCTTTCTTCTTTTGTTTAAAAAAAAATAAAAAGGCTCTTGCATGATTAGCAGCTTTTGGCCAGGTGTTCTCACTCATGAAAATGGCACTTATAGATACCCATGGATAGGACTAGGTATTATGGAGTGTACAGTCTCACAAGAGAAGCAGACACAAATAAAAATATTCATATTTTATGTTATTTATACTATATTTAACAGAAGTATGTAAATGTCTTTAGTTGTAGCATAAGGAAAGTAAGGCATTTTGGGGAGTACGGTCAGGGAAATTTGAAGAAACCATGCTGTTTTCAGGGATCAGACCCCAAATGTTGTCATGCTGGTCAGAAGACTGTGGCATATGATGGAGCAGCCCAGAGATGTAAGTGCCCTCTCTGTAGCTTATAAGGGAGACTCATGGGATAAGGTAAAAGTGTAAAAGTTATCCAAAGGGAGTTGTGCTTTCAAAGTAATGGTAATATTCTTTGTACTAAGCTAAAGTGTTTTAAAAATGTTTAAGTTTGTGATCCTTACAGACAGTATATTTAAATGATAGAGAGAAGATCCTTACTTTGACATTACCTTACACATCTTCTAGAAAGACCACTGCCCAGCTCTAGCCCTTGCTTGGCTAGCTGTGTGATCTTGGGCAAGTATTTTAATTGCTCTGGACTCCTCAATCAAATGGAGGTTGATAATCTCTCCTTCATAAGTTTTCTATGAGTTTTAAATGAGTTAGCACATGTGTACTTATCACCGTGCCTGATGTATAGTACATGTTCATCAAGAGTTATTAGAACAATTAGAGGAGCGAGGCTGGGTCAGTAAGTGGTGAGCCTGTCGTGAGCTCTGAATCAAGGGAGAGTACTGAGTTGCATGTTTTCTAAGGACCGAGAAGAGAGACATATTCCTGGGCATGGTGCCCATAAGCAGACTCACTCTACAAAGAAATTCAGCAGAACTGTAGCACAGGTTTTTGTGGTCTGTGTTTGTACAGATGTCCGGCATTATTAGTCAAACCACACAAGTCAGTTCCCACCAGTTTTGAACACCGGACAGTTTTCATAATAATGAGAACAGCTAATAAGAACTCAGGAATTCAGGATTACTCAAATCCTGTCCAGATGAGCTTCCCCACTCCCATAAACTTAGAGGCATCTTTATATAAAAGCAATGCTTTGGACCCAATACCCTTCATTTATGCTTCCCAGGTGGCACTAGTGGAAAAGAATGCCGCTTCCAATGCCGGAGACAGTTTCGACCCCTGGGTTGGGAAAGTCCCCTGGAGTAGGAAATGGCAATCCACTCTAGTATTCTTGCCTGGAGAATTCCATGGACAGAGGAGTCTGATGGGCTACAGTCCATGGGGTGGCGAGGGTCAGACACAACTGAAGTGACTTCTCACACATGCACGCCTTCACCTGCGTGAGGCACATGATTCAGTTCTCACTGACCCCTGACGGATAGCAACTGTAGCAGGTATTGGGAATCATGCCTTGGAGGTGTAAGCAAAGCCTTTTTTCATAAAGTAGATTTTCTCTCCTGGAAGAGGGATGGCAGGATCACTGAAGGGAACCCAAGGCCTGGCTGTGAAACCGTTTACATTAAGAGAAGAAATGAGGAAGTGACACTGTAGGAGGTGAAGTCAGCTCCTGTGAATCTGAGCACCTCCTGTCTCCTTTTCTCTCTCATGCAGGAGGACTGGTGCTAGGTGTTAGCCAAATTCTAGAACTTTGTTCAAGGCCAAAGTCCTAGGGGTAGGACTTTGGTTAGCAAGTCACAGTGTTCTGGGAGAGAGGTGCACTTCCTTTAGTCTCTCCTCCAGCTTGGCTTTGTTTGCAGCACCTCCCCTGGGGGCTGTCCTCCGAGCTGAGAAAGATTTAGAGTGGGCAATCCCAGAGCACCGCACTCTGTAAGAAGTTCCTTCGGCTTACTGCTGGTGGGTGCGGTCTTTCCTCTGGTCTGAGTAATAACAATTCAAGATTCGGCCTTTGGATAGAACAGGAAGAGCAGATGTCTAGCTGCCTTGACTCGGGGGCATCTGACTGCTCAAACCTAGGTAACAGAGTTCCCCGAGCACCATCCCCACCCGTTAGTTTTCCACTGGAGTCTGGGGACAAAATACTCGTAGCTTCCTTTGTTCTCTCTGTCTGGATGTGTCACTTGGCCAAATCATGATCACATGCCAGCAATCAGAACAGACAGTGTGGGCCACAGTGGTTTGGCCATCAATGGGAATTCGAACATGTCACTGGAATACAAACACAAATACCCGAATTATTATTTACGGATAGTGATACAGACATTTCTAAAATGGTCAGAATTGCCTGTAACTCCAAACACATTTCCTCATGGAAATCACTTTTATAAATAGTAGCAACATCTCAGACAAGCACATGTAATCTTATATAACCCTTAAAATGGTTGTATTATTGTAATAATAGTGTTACTTCAATTCTGCCAAATCCCATCTTATAACGCTTATTTTGGTGATAGAATTCATGTTGAGCTTTAAGATGCCTAAAACATATTTCCCATGGGGTTGGCCAAAATATCTGTCAGTCTGGTCTTCGGAAGTGATTCATAGTTACATGAATGGAAGAGTCCACTTCTTCACTCAATCTCCTTTAAGTATAAGGGGTACCATGACTCACTATATTTCCTCTACGCTGCCCCAGCACACACCCAAACTTTCTATTATGAGAACCTCTTTGGAAACCTAAGAATTGTAGAATTAATGAGTTTCCTGTTCCAAGTTTACAAATGGTAGGGAAATGGGCAATTCCTATTCTCACTACAATAGATAAGATTGTTTCTTGCCTCTCAGTTAAATCTATGAGTTAATTTTCCCCTCTTAAATGCTGATACACATACAGTGGTTTGATTCTTTTAGATCATGTACTTTAGGTACTTAATATTAAATAGGTGACTGTAGGCTGACACAGTAACCCAAGTATCATTGCAAAATATCATAGCCCACGTCAGTCACTTTTACTTAATTGGCTTACATTTTGATCATATGATGGCTGAAAGTATATAATTTATAAATGTCTTACATCTTCCAAAGAGAACTGAAAGTTTAACTCTTATGAGTTGACACACCTGTGTCCATGTTCTCAAACAAGGAAGCTGTTTCTTGTAAGGAGACAGAGAGGAAAAACCTGTCAAAATGTTGTTTTGTGATGGGAGCAAGAGTCCCTTAGGGGAGTTTTGTTGTTTAATTCCTGAATCATTTTGCTTCTCAAGGAAGATCAAAGCAGGATGCAGGGAGGTGTCCCAAGTTGATTTCCTGTGCAGGTTCTCTCTCTCACTTAGTTATATGGGGAGACACTGGTGTTTCCAGCCATTCTCCCCTGTTCAGTCATCTCTGGCTTTCTAACATAGAAAGCCTGAAAAATTGAAACCTTTAGTCCATAGCACAGTGCAAAGCACTGCTCGGTATCCAGTAAATGACAACTGATGATGCAATGAAGAGACACCACAATTCTAAGTTTGAGGTCCCTGAAAATACCCTAAGCATAATGTGCAGATATTAACTTAAAACTTGAGGCAGGCCAGATATAGCTTGATGCATCGAGACCTTGATCGGGATGCAGAATGTCATCTTTACCCTTTCTTGGCAAGAGGTGATGTGTAAAAAAGTGAAAAGGTATTAGAAGATAAAGGCAGAGAAGATGGATTTGCTTGATTAAATAGAAATCATTTTCAGGTAGATGTTATCTGTGTTCCATATGAGTCCACGTTAACCAAGTCAGACAGCCTTCTGTCTGTGGGGTTTCGTTTTCACCTTATATCTTTCAGAAACGACATGAACTTGTATTGAAAGCGGAAAAATCAGTATGTTAAATACTTTAAACAGATGATAGGTCCAGAGTATATTTCGGAAACAGTTGAGAACAACCACAGCATTAAGAGCAAAACCTCTGGCATGGGTATGGGTATGCGGTGTTCACCACTGTGCTGTTTAAATTACAGGGAAGGCCTCAAATTCCATTGAAGATTCCAGCCTACAATGGGCAGCCGTAGCATTGCCAGCATTCTTTTCTCTTGTGATCGGGTTTGCTTTTGGAGCCTTATACTGGAAGGTAACTGCTGTTATTCTTTTTTTTTCCCCCTCAATCAAAAACTTTACATATTTATTTGCTCATACTACATTACATAAATGATTAACAAACTGCCCTTTTCTAAGAAAGGATCCTACCAAGAAAACAGGAAGACAGGATATGTCTTAACTTACAGCCTCCACAGAATATAAACCTTAGAAAGGTTCCCCCATTCCTCCTTATGTTTTGAAGACCACTCCTCTAACTGAGAATGCATACATAAGAAAATGAAAACTGGTTTTATTAGTCTGAACTAAATATAAAGAGGAATAAATATGTGCTTAAAATTAGCTAGAAATGCTGTTTGTGTGATATGCTATTTTGGATTTCTCCTCTTACTTTCTCTTCTCATTGAAACCTGTCTGAAATTTTTAAATGTGCTAAATGATTGCAAGTCAGCTTTTTGAAATGTCTTTTTAATTTGATTACTATTTAAATCTTTCAGTTTCTTTACTACTCTTTCATCTCCAACATCCCAAAACTTTTGAGTGATAATACCATGAATTTTTCATAATTTATTACTGCAAAAGTATTTTCATAGGCTGCCTGCTGATGAAAACATAAAAGTGGAGACTATTTACCTCTTAAATGGGACATGATAATTTTACAATACATATCATTGTTCTTTTCCCAGAAGAAACAACCAAATCTCACAAGGACAGCTGAAAACAGACAGATTAATGAAGAGGATAATGAAATAAGGTATTTCATTTGACTAAATATGTTCATCAGTAAGGTTGACCTCGCCACTTTGCATGCCATGCGTATGCTCATAACATCTTTTAAGAAGTGTTTCACCCTCATGATGGCAGCTCCTAACCAATGTCTTCCCACTTTTAGTTCCATTTCTGATCTCCCACTGTCTCTTCAGTCCCACATCTCCACTTACCTGTGAAATGCCTTCACAGAATTGTCTTCCTGACCCTTCTTAGGGTATGCTCTCTCTTTTTCTATAAGCAGCAGAATCTTGCTCATCATGTTCCTGGTCATGGAGCTCGGGAGGCACATTTACCCTCCTCCTTTACATACTATAACTGAGACATGCTTAGCTCCTTCTTTAGCGGCAGTCATTATTTTCATCTTGTCTGAGTTGCTGCCACAGAACCTTCTTCGGCCCTTCTAACTTCCACCTGTGTCTCCTTCTGTAAACCCCATTCTTGACATCACTTCCTAGTCAAGATATTTTCAGGGCTTTTCTCTTTCACACTTCATATATTAGACCTCACTCTGGCTTTTGGAGCCTTTAACTTATCTCAACTTACTCAGTAGTTTTCTAAAGCCAGATACAAAATTTAACATGCCTTCCACTTATGATGGGATTCCCTGGTGGCTCAGATGGTAAAGCGTCTGCCTGCAATGCGGGAGACCCAGGTTTCATCCCCAAGTTGGGAAGATCCCCTGGAGAAGGAAATGGCAACCCACTCCAGTACTCTTGCCTAGAAAATTCCATGGATGGAGGAGCCTGGTGGGCTACAGTCCATGGGGTTGCAAAGAGTCGAACACGACTGAGCAACTTCACTCACTCCACTTATGATAGTTGACTTCTGATCACTATTTTACTCTTACACATACTGCTCAGGACCAGTTCTTTGACTTTGCATTCAGGTTTTTCCATTTGGCATGTTATTTTCTCATATCATGTTGTATGTGTACACATTCACATATTAAGTACATACAAGCATTTTCTGTATATGTATCATATGTGTAGAGAACTTAACTATTTGAGGAGACTGTGTTGAAGTCCTCCCTGTAGTAATATTATGAAAGTAAACTTCCCACCCAATTTTGCAAGCTTTTTGTTTCTGTATTTATAGAAAAGTAAAAGTTGCCCTTCACAATGCCCAGATCATGGTATACTTCAGAATCTGTCTTAAAGCAAATAAGCATGTTTCTTGGTTTTCAGTATGTTGCAAGAGAAAGAGAGAGAGTTTCAAGAAGTGTAATTGTGGCTTCTATCAACACTGTTACTTTCGTACATTGGTAAGTTTTCAGAATTCAAGCTCAAAGATATAACAGGAACTACACAGCATCCTAGATGCCAGAATTTATTGTCTTCTATCAAGCACATATCAGTATGTCAGCTGAAACTGTTACATTGAATTGTGCATTCTCAAAGTTTGAAAGGCAAGCAGTGTTATTCCAGATTAGTGGATTCATCTTGTAGAGGAATTATACAAAACATTAACGGTTGAGTGTTTCCTTTTTTTTTTTTTTTTTGGCCACACCATACGGCTTGTGGGATATTAGGTCGCTAACCAGAGATTGAACCCACATCCTCAGCAGTGAAGGTGCAGAGTCCTAACCACTAGACTGCCAGGGGATTCCTGAATGCTTCTTATTTTTGAGGCCAGAAAATAAACAAGAAGGATAGAGCAAAGTAGGATTAAAATAAAATAGAAGAAGAACAAATAAAACCATTTTCAATTAGGTGTGATTACTATACCATGATAGGAAAAGTATCTCATTTGTTAAATGCTCAATCAAGTGAAAACCAAAATCATTTCCCTGCTATTTTAAGGAAAAGGAGTAAAGGTCAAAATCCCTTATAGTCAGGAGAGGGAAAGTGTCAAGGTAAGGTGCCACCTGCTACATGACTGGTCCTCACTGTGCCTCATCACGCTCCAGAACCCCGGATGCGCTGAATGCAAGCCAGGGAGGGATACCTGAGGTTGGTGGTTGTGTGGGTCTGTGGAGGGCTCGGGGAGAAGGGAGAACAGGAGAGCACGACTAGAGGGCGCTGTTTTTTACATCTCCTCTCCCTTCTCCTGTCTTAGCTTCCAAAAAAGTTGCAGATGTGGGGCGGGGAGCGCCCTGAATGGCACTAACCTGACCCGGCACCATGCATGCTCTTCCCATTTTACTGCTGCCAACTGGCTATTAATTCTGTTCTGCCCATGAACTCCCATGTATTCCAGTGGGGTATGAGTGTTCTTTCATTTTTCTAAATCTTCCTTTCTTCCCCTGTACCCCCTCATGGTTGGAGGATCATTTATTTGCCCAGATTATTACAGACACGGTCTCTGGGGAGCTTCGCCCTTTACTTTCATGTCACTGCCCTCCCAGCTCTCCCTTGCATCCCAGATTCAGAGATTTCTCTCTACAGTGAATCTTCTGCGGGGAAACTGGGTCACAGAGTCTCTTGTCTCCTCCAGGAACTCACTTTTTATCAAAACGCCATTTTTTAGCAACCCAAAATAACTTCATATAATAATAGTAATTATGTCACATATGCCTCTCACACTTTAACCCTGCTATTATGCAGACTTCATTTTTACCTTGAATCATGCCCTTGATCACCATGTCTGGGGCATGAATAGCACCCTCTCTTTTTTCTCCTCCCATCCTAGCCCTCTCTGGACTCATGTTTCCTATCAAATACTGTAAAGGAACACTTGACTCTCTTTATTTTCAGGCCCAGTATTCCCTAAGGTGAAATCATTGTTATTCCTAAAAACTTAACTTTTCTGCCCTTGAATCCCAGTACAAACCTACTGCTTCTTCCCTATCTGCCGTTTCAGTTCCCTTAAGCCAGACATCCACCAAGCACATGTTAAGTGGTTAATTGAACCTTCACGGTTCAAGTAATGTCCTCTGTGGTTTGCTTTTAGATGGCCTCACTGGGGTCCTGTTTTGGCACACAGGTCATGTGGTGTTTAACTGTGGTGCTTGTTCTGTGACATTTGGAGAATGGATTTTGATGGAAAAGCCCAGGGCACTGACCTAAGAGGGGAAAAAAAAGATGGGATTTTAAAGGCTGCAGTCAAGCAACTAACACACGTCTACCAGTCAGGGGACATACAAGGACAGGAACCAAGGCTGTCTGGTTCTGGCTGTATCTTCTCACGAGCACCTCCCTTGTTGCCTAAGCTTGTAGGTGTTCAGTCAATGTCTATTGAATGAGTGACTGAGGCAATAAACAAACCCTAAATGAAAAGCTTACTAAGTGGTAAGGAATATAGTTCTTATGAAATGACCTTTTTTAAAAGGTTTTTTGTTTTACAAGACGAGTATGTTTTAGAGATCTGCTGTACAACGTAATGCTTAGAGTTTTTAAAAAAGCTATATTGTGTATTTAAAAATGTGTTCAGAGGGTGGATTTTGTGTTCTTAGTGCAATAAAGTAAGATGAACAATCTTTTAAAAAGTGCAGTAAGGTTTATTTTATCTTATATGTGTATGTTTAAGTTGCTGATTTTGGTCAGGACAGCAAAGTGTGTACAGCAAGAGGAAACAGTCATATAGGAAATGGCTAACTTATTTTCTTAGAATCTGAAATATTACTCATATAATTAAGTGAATGAAAATGAAGCAGGTTAAAGAAGCCTCAGATTGTTTAGAAATAAACTCATCACATAATTGAGGAGTTGGTGTGAAATAGATGACCTTACTCATCATCATCTTGGCAAAGCTCTCTCAAGGCTCAGGTCAGAAACTATCCCCTCTAAAAAGCTGACTTTCCAAATGAAAGTAATCTCTATGATTTCCCAGGTGGCTCAGTGGTAAAGAAATCCACCTGCTAATGTAGTAGACACAGGAGTTGCAGGTTCAATCCCTGGGTCAGGAAGATCCTCTGGAGGAGAAAATGACAGCATACTCCAGTATTCTTGCCTGGCAAATCCCATGGACTGGGAAGCCTGGCAGACTACAGTCCTTACGGTTGCAAAAAGTGGGACCCAACTGAGCATGCACACAGAATTATATTTCATATTACATTTCATACGATACTAATAAATTAGGAAGGCATCACATTTACTTACATACACTTTTTGTGTCCTCTTATAAACCATAAGCTCTGAGAGGACAGGACTCATTTCTGAATTTCTTTATGGAATCCCACTAAACTATATAGTTTATACTTTGCACATGCAAGTGATGATGACTCTATCTGTTTAATAAATGAAGAGATGAATGACTACATCAAAGAATTGCAATAATGTGAGAATAAATGCTATGTAGTAAAAATAGATGTGTGTAGGTAGAAGTAAATAATTCAAATGTTGAGGGAAAGATAGATATAAAAGGAAGTAAAAAGCAGCTCATTATCATGAATCTACAAACCCCAAAGTCAAAATGTGAATGTATCATTGTGACCATTTATTGAGCACCCATTACATAGAGAAAGCTTTGTTTTCTGTAACAATAGAGGTTAAAACCTGCCAAAGAAATTTGAATATAATTTGGGGAAAGGGATGTGGTGGAGGGAGAATAGGCTGTGGCATGGTAGGAGAGGAAGTTTTCCAAGAAATAAGAATAACCATAGTAAAAAGTATCAAAATAGAAATTAAATGTGAAGTTGTAATTATATATTTTAAAAATTGGATATAATTTGTATTATACACATTTTCTTGGTTAACAAAAGAAGGGAAAATATAAGGAATGACTAAGGTTTGTAGCAAAAATTTCTCCCTGAACTAAAAGAAATTAAACCAGGACAAATATTGGAATGCTAGAATTGAAAACATATAGAATAGTTAGATTTCCAACCTATGACTGGAAAATGAAGAGGAGGGTTTGATATTTTAAATACAGGGAAGGGAAGTAGATAATGAACCAGAAACAAAAAGAAGTTGGCTCTAGGAGAAAATATACTAAAGCTGTGATTATTTGACCTCAAATGTGAAATTATCTCTGAAAAGTTAAAAATGTATTTAGTCAACTACCTGATGACAAGTATTCATATGTGACATCCCAGAATTTTTCATTTATTAGGTTGCCTGTAGCACAGTTTAGGAGAGAGAAATAGAGTAGACCATAGAACATATTCCTCTTCATTCTAACCACAAATGTGATACCAACAAGCTCTAGTATAGTAGAACTTACTATAACCTAGCTCTGTCCTCAGATTGCTTATGGCCAACAAAAGGAGATAAGACATATGTATAAATAATCTATTTTTTAAAGCACCAAAGGAGGTGTTGGTTAAAAGTCAATAGAAGAAGCTGACAGAGAAATGCAGTAAAGAATCAAAGGCCAAACCATTGCATATGGTTGTCAAGGATGTACCCTCAACATAACTCTAGATAATGAATGACAGCATCCCTTAGAATCACTCCACCCACATACAGTTGTCTTAGAACTGACTTGTTGGAAAAGACCCTGATGCTGGGAAAGATGGAAGACAGGAGGAGAAGGGGACGACAGAGGATGAGACGGTTGGATGGCATCACTGCCTCAATGGACATGAGCAAGCTCCAGGAGTTGGACAGGGAAGCCTGGTATGCTGCGGTCCATCAGGTTGCAAAGAGTCCGACATGACTAAGCGACTGAACTGAACTGATACAGTTGTCTTATTTAACAAGGGAGCAAAAGCACTAGGAGAAAAGCTTCATTGTGTAGGTGATGGAGGTGTGGCATTTGTATTGAGCTAGGTCTTGAAAGATTGGTAACATTTTACTGGCAGTAGGGAAGGTGCTGCAAATGGCATAAGCTAAATCAGAAGACCAAAAGTGCAGACTGTGTTCAAGAGTTTATACAGCTGGAGATCACACATAGAGGGTTTAAATGCCAAGAAAGGATGGACATCAGTGTGAAAGAGGGTCTGAATTCCCATATGCAGGGCTTACACACTATTGAGTCACATAAGGGGTTGTTGGAGGGTTTAGAAAAAATGTGAGTAATGCAATCAAATCAAAGCAGAGGTTTAGGAAAGTAATCAGATATTGATGTGGCCGGATGGATGGGAGTGGTGAACTGGAATCAGGAAGTCCACGTAGGAGCGCATTTTCACAACAGATGTGAGAGAATGACAACCTAAGCTAGGGCCACAGCCATGGATCCATAATAGGAAAGCATAGGCCATTTTGGAGACACAGCAGTAAAAGAATCAAGTCCTAGTTCCTGATGGGATGTAAGGCTTGATTTTATAGCACTCAGGGATCCATGTGCTCAGTAGAGTCTGATTCTTTGCAGGCCTGTGGACTGTAGTCTGCCAGGCCCCCCTGCCCATGAAATTTTCCAGGCAAGAATACTGGAGTAGAGTGCCATTTCCTTCTTCAGAGGATCTTCCTGACCCAGAAATCAAACCCACATCTGCATTGGCATGTGGATTCTTGATGATTTCGAGCCTATAAGACCAACCAGATATCAGCACCATGAGAAAAAAGTGGGAGGAAGAGATGTTAGTAATTATTAACCAGTGGCCAAATACGTTGCACTGGAACTTCAGTGAACAGTCAGGGATGGAAATAGTAGATTTGGGATTGGAAAGTCATCTACAAAGAATTTTAATTGAAACCTTAGGGGAAGGACTACATAATCATGGCAAAAGCCCCGTTTGATTGGGGATAAACAGCATAAGTCTGTAGACACTCAGATAGCAGTGTTTGTAGACTTATCCCAGCATAGTAAGTGGAGAAAGTAATTTATAATTAGGCTGGCGGAGAGATTTATAAAAGAAACACAACTTGGAAGTTTCCAGTGGATCTGAGCTAAGACAGAAGAAGGAAGATCCTAGAATTGGAATAGGGATGAGGGCAAGTTATGTGGAGACATTTTTCCTAAGAATTTCTAGAATTTTGAAGGTTTGGTTTTGGAGCTTGCTCTCTGCTGATACATTGTGATGTGGAGAATTAGAAGGAATTAGTCTTAGGTTCAAACCTTGAGCTGCACCTTAGCAAGCTGTAGGTTACTGGATGAGTCAGTTGTTTTTGACCCCAGGTTTTTCAAATATAACTGAAAGGATAATAATGTTCTCCCTGTTTATTTCATGAGGTTGTTGTAAGAATCCAGGGTATCATTATAAAAATAGTAGTTTTGTTCTATAGGAAACCAGCTATTAGCTTTTATTTTTTATTTATTTATTTATTTTTTGCTAAATGATCCAAAGGCAAAGTCTCTGACTTGTTTCTCTCTTGTTTCTCTCTGCTTAAGTTTAGAATTTCAAATTCTTCATAGCTTTCAAAAAAAAATACGTATTTTTTTGCCTTTTGTTAGTTCCTTCTGCTTTTCTAACCAAGCTTTATTTTTTAAACTTGGTAATTTGTATTTCTGAAATTTTCTCTTAATGTCTGTTAATTTTTCCTTCAGGATTTAATTCTGCTTTCCTAAATATAATTTTCCTATTTTTCAGAGTTTGGTAAATTGTCATATAGTACAGTTTTTAGTATATTATTACATTTTATATATTCATATTTTTAGTAAATTACATTTAGGGAATATACAAAATATATTACATTTAGAGATTATATACATCTAGTATATTACTGGAAAAAACACTGTACTTCTTACCACTCACTCATACACTCATAAAGTTTTTAATATAGCCTCTGTATTGATCTCAGACATTTTAAAACCTCTGATTCTTTGGATTGATAAATAAGGACAAAAATAGGTAAAGAGTAGGGGGCTTCTCTGGTGGATCAGATGATAAATAATCCACCTACAAGGCAGGAGACTCAGGTTGCATCCCTGGGTCGGGAAGATCCCCTGGAGAAGGGAATGGCAACCCACTCCAGGATGCTTGCCTGGAAGATCCCATGAACAGAGGAGCGTGGTGGGCTCCAGTCCATGGGAGTCAGACATAGTCAGACACAACAGGATGACTAACACGGTAACTTTTCACAGGGAAGAAACTAAATGCAAAATACACATTTATTTAGGGGTTGTGACTAAAGATAAAATATAAATGCTGCCTATAATAAAAAAGAAAAGGAAGTACAAACACTTCCGTTGAAAGTTGAAAACTCTGGGGCTTCCCTGGGGGCACAGCAGATAAGAATGCACCTGCCAGTGCAGGTTCAATCTCTGGTCCAGAAGATTCCATATGCTGTGGAGCAACTCGGCCCGACTGCCACAACTCCTGAGCCCACGTGCCTAGAGCCTGTGCTGCTCAACAAAAGAAATCACCACAATGGGAAGCCCTCACCCTGCCATGAAGACTAGCCCCCACCCACCACAACCAGAGAAAGCAATGAAGACCCAGCACAACCAAAAATCAATCAATTAATTAAAACAATAATAAAAAGTTGAAAAATCTGAGAGCTGAGTCCGCAGCTCAGCAGTTTAACCCCAGCACTGAAAAACTAGAACAGAGTCTGGCTTTCATGATTCAACAAGTACAATAAGCTGCTCTGAGGCCAAATGCACTTCCCCAGAGGCTCCGTCAGGATGTGGTGACAGGATTTCTTTGTTTCTTTTTTGGCTCACAGTACTGGAGATCTTGCTGCTGTTCTTCCCTTGGTTGGTAGATGTGATTGCTAGAACTTGGGTACGCAGTCAAGACACCGGTGCTGCTCAGTGGCTGGGAGGCTGCCATTTGTGGGATCCCTGATATATTTCATGCCACTCCACTTCTCTGACACCGCCACTGTCCCTCACACCTCACTGCCTGTCTACAGCCTTTTCATAGCCTTGTTAGAGAGATTCACGGCTACACAGATTGATAACTCATCACAAATGGAGATAATCTGTGGTGTGCCTGGGGATATGAAAGCCACAGGGCATTCATTCATCCATTCCATGTTCAAGACGTATTTATCAAATATAAGTGGGGCTTCCCTTGTGGCTCAGTGGTAAAGAATCTGCCTACCAATATAAGAGATGCCGGAGACATGGGTTCAATCCCTGGGTCTGGAACATCCTCTGGAGGAGGAAATGGCAACCCACTCCAGTATTCTTGCCTGGAAAATTCCATGGACAGAGGAGCCTGGTGAGCTACATACAGTCCATGGGGTCGCCAAGAGTCGGGCATGACTGAGTACGCACAGAGAGACCACTCCAGCACTATCCAAGAGGAGGGCATTCCTGTGAAACCTTTCTTAAACCAAAATGGCTTAAAGCAAAGAAGCAGTCATCTTGGGACACATCTTACTAACAGGATGCACAAAATAAATTCAGGTGAAGCACAGACTCTTATAGACACAGTTCAAAGATACAGTAGCTTTCTGCTGAGACTCTAAGTGCAGTTCCGGGGAAAGAACTTGGTAGGAGTGACACTCTTACTGATGGGGGTGCACACTTACTAATAGGCTTATTGCAAAACAAACCCTGAATGCTCTGTCACTTTTTGCCTTTTTTCACAGAAGCAAAACTCCTCTTGAGATTTCTATCGCGTTTTGAAAACAGGTACTAATGTAGGTCTTTTGTAAAAGCATAGTGTAAAGGGAACTTGGAAAAAGCAGGGGATAACTGTATGGATTTTGTACCAGGCACTGTAGTTGTTAGAATACAGCAGTGAAAAAGATCAACAAAGCTCCATGTCCTCAGAGGGCTTACATTCTAATGCGAAGACATACTACCTCAAAAGATCATTTCAGATTTTGTAAAATGTTACTAGAGAGATCACAGTAATCGCTAATAGCTAGGAAAATACTTGTCAAGTTACTTTAGGCTGTGAAGCATACATTGTAAATCTAGTACTCATTCTGTAGGCACATGAATTTAGCTACTGAGAATGAAAAGAAGGCAGAAAGCAGATATGCTATATAATTTCTCTCTTTTCCTTTCTTCTCTAGGCGGGTAACAGTTCATGTTTGCTTCATAAATGAAGCAGCTTTAAACAAATTCCTATTCTGTCTGGAGTGACAGACCGCATCTTTATCTGTTCTTGCTACCCATGACTCTCTATGGATGATTGAGAAATTGGAACAAAGTGTTTTACTGTGAAACTGGCACTGAATTAATCATCTATAAAGAAGAACTTGTATGGAGCGGGACTCTATTTTAAGGACCTACAGGGAGTTGTGGTCTCAATTAGAACTTGCAAACTGATATTGGGAGAGAAAGCACGTGTCCCAGATTGCACATACGATTTTGCATGCCTCCAGAAGCATCTAACTGCTGAAAACCACATAGCTTTATTTCACAGTGACAACCTGCAGTTCATAGTTATCTTGGTCTGCAAGTAGATTTCAGCCTGGATAGTGGGGGGTGGGGGTCTTCATTTGTATCAAAGGGATCTAGAAAATGTTCAAAAACAAAAACTCAGTACCATCATCCACTGTTCATTTAGACAGCAGTGGACACAGTGTGGGAGTAGGTTCAGGTCTGCCTCATAGCTGCTGATCAGTGAGGGATGTGGGTCTGAACTTGGGTCTCTTCCTGACATAGAAGGTTCTCACATGTATCCCACAAGACAAATGGACATAGTTGGCTGGCTCTATCCATACAAGCTAGCCAGTACTGAATGACAACATGATGCCTTTGCAGAGAAGAAACTCCTAGAGAGTTGTCACATGAAGAAGCTGTGGACACTGATCAGCAGAACCATCTGCCGAGGAGGACATCTGGCACCCCTAGTGATCTGCCAAGGAGGATATCTGGCACCCCTAGTGAAGCCAGCCTTTGCCCTTGACCACTCTAGAGTGTATAAATTGTGCTTGCAAAATATATTACAAAATGTTTATATTCTAAAACTATTACAGAGTTATGTAAAGGGACTTAGGAGGAATCACTGAATGTATGGAGGCCCCATTTTCAATTTCTGCTGTGGGAGAGAGGAAAAATAAGTTATGATATTTAGTATCTAAGATTAGAAAACCACACTCACATGCTGATAATGGGTGTTGAAAATTAGGTGACTTGGCTTTTACAAGAATGCAGGAAATCAGGTAACTTCAGTTATTTATACTATAATCACCATTATCTGTTTAAAGGATCCATTTATTTAAAATCAGGCACTCTATATTCATTAACGTTTATGAATTAAAAATAAAAAGAGAGCTTTATGTAGTTATGCATGTCAGTTTGCTATTAAAATATGCAACAGCATTTTTGTCATATTGAGTGAATTTGGCAGGAATTCCCAAGATGGACATTGCGTTTTTAAACCAGAACTTGTAAAGACATTAAGTGAATTTCCTTTGCCAATTTTCTTTTTTTATATGAAAGGAACATCTGACTAAGGTCAAAGAATGATTTCTTATGGTTTATTTTGATGAAGATTCTTTCAATGTGTCACGAACATAAAGGAATCCAAAGCTTTCCTTCTAACTTCATCCTTGTATAACACTATTGCCATATCCTACCACCATCAGATGACCTTCAATGTTGTGACACAGAAGGGCATGAAAAACTGCTACCTTTTATTTGATTTTACTAGTCCAAGAATTTCTAGTAGAGTTGTATTTTAGCTTACATTCAATGCTAATTAGAATACAACTCCAGTAAGTGGCCTTTGCTCTTTTTTATACCAAAGAGCTCAGATGATTTCTATGACCCTTGTCTTCTCTAAAGTGCTGTGGTTCCTCAAATACCAGTCATTTCTCTAAGATACAACCCAGGTGCTTTGGGAAGCTGCATGAATTTATTTAGGCCCTCAAATATCCCATGATAAAACTATGATATGTATAATAAAAGAGATCAAATTAATGGCTGTAAGGACCTGTCTCAGTGTGTGATACTGTTTTGAATAGACATAGATTAACATGAGTATGTGTAAGTCACGTATAGATTGAGAAGATTGATACTTCTCAATCTAATAGTTTATTTCAGCAATGGTTTCGATTTTCATAGGTATGTGAAAATGCTGCTTAATGAGCTTCAGAGTACAATAAATGTATTTTTGTTCTCAAAACTGGTAGCTGGGTTTTTAACAATCAAGGACATGGTCCTAAATCAAAAGAGTTAAATAAACAAATTCAGCAAGTTATGAAATCTGGCATGGTAGGGTGAGGGGAAATGTATTCTGCCTAATTAAATGCATGGGTTCATTGACAGTTGTATGGATACCAATTTTTAAAACACTAAAATTCAATAAAACACACGAACAATAGAAAAATGCTGAACATTACTTTGGATGGTAGTTGCTTGGGAATTAACAGTTGTCATATCTGCTTGGAGATTAATATATATAGCTTTGCTTTATTTTATCCAGTATGTGTTCTGAATAGCCTTCATAAATCATGGAAAACTCACAACTGACATCTTAAACAGTGAAATCACCCTATAAATTGGTGCCATGTATCTGATCTTTGTAATGTTTTAAAATTGTCTTTTAAAATAATTTCAGAATTCTTCAGATTCTAAATTATGCTAAAAGTTTTGTACCTCTTTGGTAGAACCCAAATCTATAGAGAAACTGGCTCTGTGATAAATGATGCCTGACCAGTGATATCAAAGTGTTGCTGGATTTTGTACTGTAATCTGTTGTACTTACCACACTGCCACTTTTAAATGAGTCAGAGACATTGATTTTTTCAACACTTTAATAGAACAATACCCTCTTTAAAAAGGACTAAGTATGTGAAAATGACAATTTATGATAAAGTATGTTCACAATGAAATATTTGCTTTTAGTAAGAATTAAAGTACTTTGGAGAAACTTTGTGGCATATTTTGATAATCTAATTCAAATAAATTTTAAATTAATAGAGAAAAATCCATTCAGAATTCATAGATAGTTCTTCATGTTTTTCTGCAGCTAGCTTCTGGTTTCAAAATGTAACTCCAGTATGGGGCTTTTAGCCATTGCCTACCTTTTCTGACTTAACTAAAAAATATATTTTTCAAAAAGGCATTTTGACATAGTGGGATAGATGTTAGGAAAAATTGTCAGGAGCTTCCACTTTGCTGTTAACCTGTATTGATAAATCACTGCCCTTCTTTGGATCTCAATTTTTTATTTATCTATATGGTGAAGTCAGGTCATACCATAGGTGTGAGAGAAACCTACTGATATGTGAATGACAAAGATGATAGATAAAACAGAGCTGAAGCTATTGCATACAAAATATCCAACTATGATCTCTGTGAATAAGCAATTTGAACATAAAAAGCTATGGCTGTTCTTGTTTGTAATGTAAATATGCTCCATTCTTAAAGTGAAGTTCAGTCTACTGTAGGTTGAATTGGATAACCATTTACACAAGAGATGGCTTTTTCCTTTGCTTAAATAAACATTTTTGGATTACCTCTGAAGAATGAAAACCGAAAGTATATTTTATCCAGGAAAAGATACTATAAGATGTGTGTAGCATTTGGAAGTGCACCAAATTAAGCATTTAAATCTCTCATTTTCTTAAAAGCTAAGGGCAGAAAATGTAAGATGCTCATAAAGTTTTTAAGTGCCAAAAGATACTTTAGAATCCATTTGGAGATGGGTAAAGCATAAATTAAATTTTAAAATTGGAAAATGGGATAAGAATTTTAAAGTAAGCCAGCTTGTTTTGAAACAGTATTATTTTGAAATTGGAATTAAAATACAAACATTCAGATTGAAATTCCAACCACTTCATTTGTGCTGTTTATAATGTTGCTGGAAATGCCCTTTGTGAAGATAAAATAATGGTACTTTCATTTCCTAACAAGGTATTATTTTAGAAATAATCCATATTATAATGGATATTCATGATCCTAAAAATGTTTCCTAAGCATTGTAAGTTTATTTATAAGTGCCATCTACAATTACATCTTAATTATATTGTTCTTTTTAATAACATTGTTTAAACTTTAAAAACCATAGTATTTTCAGTTACTTAATTTCTGAGCTGTGACTCAATAAAAGTTTCCAATCAAAATATCCTATTCTCCTATATTCTAAGGATTAATGTGTGATTATAGTGTCCACTTGCCACTGTTTTTTTTTTTTAATCAATGGACTTAAAGTATTCAGACATTTAGATGGATGTATAGATATATTGCTAGTTCAGTCATAGATTGGAGTTTGCATATTGTAATGTAAATGTCTTTCAACACTATTCTATAGTTTTATTATGACTGAAGTTTAATTAAATAAAAAAGTTGTAAAATGTGATGTGTATGTGTATGTACTGTATGTGTACTTTTTAAAATAGGTATATGTCCTGACCCTTTTTTATACAGGTTTGAATTTGAAATTACATTATATATACATATACTTTATTGTTCTAAATAAAGAATTTTATGCACTCAAAGTTATCCTGTGATTTGATATCTTAAGGTTNTAAGGTTGTCACACATGTTCATAATGATAATTATGATAACTGAGCATTGAAGCTAATCTCAATTTTTTTCTATAGAAACATCAATCTGGATTTTGCTGTGATATGCACACAAGGAGATAAGAAATCAGTTTATTCCACAAAATAATGCCATTTGCAGCAACATGGATAGATCTAGAGATTGTCATACTGAGTGAAGTCAGAGAAAGAGAAATATCATATGACATCCCTTATATGTGGAATCTAAAAAGAAATGATACAAATGAACTTATAAAACAGAAAGAGACTCACAGACTTAGAGAAGGAACTTACAGTTGCCAGTGGGGAAGGGATAGTTAAGGAGTTTGGAAGCAACATGTGCACACTGCTATATTTAAAATGGATAACCAAAAAGGATCTGCTGTAGAGCACAGGGAACTCTGCTCAACGTTATGTGGCAGCCTGGATGGGAGGGCAGTTTGGGGGAGAATGGATACAGGTATAGGTATGGCTGAGCCGCTCTGCTGTGCAGGTAAAACTATCATATTATCAACTGCCTATACTCCAATACAAAATAAAAAAGCTTAAAAATAACTAATAAGAACCTACTGTATAGCATAGAGAACTCTATTCGGTGCTCTGTAGTGACCTATATGGGGATGGAGTCGAGAAGAAAGTGGATATATGTTTATGTATGACTTATTCACTTTGTTGTACAGCAGAAACTAACAGCGTTATAAGTCAACTCTATTCCAATGAGAAAGATTAAAAAGAAATCATTTTATTCCAATAAATATGTATTGGTTAAGTAACTGAGAAAGACAGGTAAGGTAATCAAAGTAAGCTGAATTAACACCTTGTTAGATCTTAAGCAGTTTCTAACTTCATTGAGGTTGGTCTAGTCACTAAGTCATGTCTGACTCTTGCAATCACATGGACTGTAGCCTGCCAGGCTCCTCTGTCCATGGGATTCTCCAGGCAAGAATACTGGAGTGGATTGCCATTTCCTTCTCCACGGGATCTTCCCAACCCAGGAACTGAACCCGGGTCTCCTGCATTGCATACCGACTGGGCTATGAGGGAAGTTGAGAAGATATGAAAACCACTTTTGCCTGCGTAAAGCCACAGTGAAGGAACTTCCTAAGTGCAAAACTGAGGTCCAGCTAGTATGGTTGCAGCATGCAGGAAGGAGAAATGGATAGACCAGGGATGGTTATGGGGCAGTTGATGTTTGGGCCAAGACTAACAAGGATGAGACAGATTTTGATAAAGAAGGAGAATCATGCCCAGCCTGTGCAGTGTTTTCCAAAGCAAGTAGTTGTAAAATGTTTCAGCTTATCCCATTAAATCAAATCAGTTGTGTCCTGAGCATGGAACCCATAAAGAGGTATATGGTGAGATAAGAACAGAGCCTTGGATACCAAAACAAGGAAGTCATGTTATTCTTAGGTTAAGCCATTGCATGTTTCTGAGAAGAAAGTTGGAATGGCAAGATCAGACACCATTGCTTATATGGTTTAGGCAATAAATAATCATCCTGTGTATTAACCCCTAGTTGGTACTGGACTCTTGAGACCATCCTCCAGCTTTATGATGCAGCACTTACCTACCATTTCTTTTCAGTTTTTCTGTTGATATTCTCTCTACTCACATTTTATATTATGAATTTCCATCAATATAAGCCTAGATCATAATAGCCTTGTAATTGATCACAGTTCTCAACTACTGAGCACTTTTTCAATCAGTTCCTCTGTTAGAGTAAATAATATGGAGACAACAGATAATATTTTTCTCTGGTTAAAACACTGAAATGGCTTCTAATTATTTTTAGGAGAGAACCCAAACTCAACATGGTTTTCAAGGCCCTCCTTGACCCACCTCATAATTTTTCTGGGGGGTGGGTGGGGAAGTTTGCTAATAGTTTATTTTCCTCTTTAAGTTATAAATAACACAAGGACTAGGACTGAATATTTATATCACTGCATTCTCCAAATTTGTGCTTCCCTTGTGGCTCAGCTGATAAAGAATCCCCCTGCAATGCTGGAGACCTGGATTCAATCCCTGGGTTGGGAAGATCTCTGGAGAAGGAAAGCACTACCCACTCCAGTAGTCTGGCCTGGAGAATTCCATGGACTGTATAGTCCATGGGGTGGCAAAGAGTTGGACATGACTGAGCAACTTTCACTCATTCTCCAAATTTAATGCAAATAATAAAGTATGGCATTGAAACAAAATTTTATCTGAATAGATATTACCTATTGCAATGTTCAATAAGTTATTTTCTATAACTTTTTGTGGACAATTTGAAATATATGCAAAAGTAGACAGAGTAGTGTAATGAAACTCCATGTAAACATAACCTAGCTTCAACCTTACTCAACTTGTGAATGATCGTATTTTATTTAAGTCTCCTATTTATTCCTCTTATCCTCTCCCCCTTTCATATTATTTTTAGGCTTATACCTACAAATAGTTGATCAGTAAATATATGTGCATCTCTAAATTATGAAGAGGAACTAAAAAGCCTCTTGATGAAAGTGAAAGTTGAGAGTGAAAAAGTTGGCTTAAAGCTCAACATTCAGAAAACGAAGATCATGGCATCCGGTCCCATCACTTCATGGCAAATAGATGGGGAAACAGTGTTAGACTTTATTTTGGGGGGCTCCAAAATCACTGCAGATAATGACTGCAGCCATGAAATTAAAAGACGCTTACTCCTTGGAAGAAAAGTTATGACCAACCTAGATAGCATATTGAAAAGCAGAGACATTACTTTGCCTACTAAGGTCTGTCTAGTCAATGCTATGGTTTTTCCTGTGGTCATGTATGGATGTGAGGGTTGGACTGTGAAGAGAACTGAGCGCCAAAGAATTGATGCTTTTGAACTGTGGTGTTGGAGAAGACTCTTGAGAGTCCCTTGGACTGCAAGGAGATCCAACCAGTCCATTCTGAAGGAGATCAATCCTGGGATTTCTTTGGAAGGAATGATGCTAAAGCTGAAACTCCAATACTTTGGCCACCTCATGCAAAGAGTTAACTCATTGGAAAAGACTCTGATGCTGGGAGGGATTGGGGGCAGGAGGAGAAGGGGACGACAGAGGATGAGATGGCTGGATGGCATCACGGACTCGATGGACGTGAGTCTGAGTGAACTCCGGGAGTTGGTGATGGACAGGGAGGCCTGACGTGCTGCGATTCATGGGGTCACAAAGAGTCGGACATGACTGAGCGACTAAACTGAACTGAAATTATGATTCTAAACATCATCCTAATACCTTTGTCACACCTAAAAGAAAGTAATAACTCTTTAATTCCAAAGACCCAAGGGACTTCCCTAGTGGTCCAGTGGTTAAGAATCTGCTTTACATTGCGGGGGACATGGGTTCCAACCCAAGTCAGGGAACTAAGATCCCACATGACATGGAACAACTAAGTCCACACACTGCAACTACCGAGCCCGTGTGCCACAACTAGAGAGTCGGCACCACAACGAAAGATCCTGTGTTACACAATGAAAATCCCATGTGCCGCAACTCAGACCCACTTCAGCCAAGTAAATATTAAGAAAAGACCCAATAGGTATTCATATTTTGATTGTCTCACATCATTATGCATTGTAGTATTTCAGTATAAAATAAAGGTAAAATTATCCCTCCAACATTAGTTCCTCCAGAGGAAAACACTTATCTCTTGTTAGCCATCAGAAATACTGTGTATATTCATTTATATGCAATACTATATTCTCTAAACTTACCCTTTCCATTTATTAAAATGTGTAACACAGTGCATCAGCCTACCCCCTACCATAGCCCAGAAATTATATCTGAACATAGAAATGGTAATAGAACGTGTGCCCTCTGGAATTCCAGTCCATGCTTAGCAAAATCCAATGTACTTGTAGAAATTTTTCTTCCAAATCAAAATGAGGCTCTCTTTTGAGGATATATCTGCCTATTCAGCCCTTCCAGTTGGCTGCATTTATTCCATAACTGGGTCTGGAAGTGGGTTATCTGCTCCTCATTGCTGCCTCTCCCTAATTCCTCCAATTATTTGCACCTCATTTTCTCAGATTACATGCCCACTGCTATTCCCTGTTACTTTCATGTACTAACCCCCAGGTTCTTCTTCATTTCTTGTTGGTATGAGCACCAAGGTTTACTGTCACCCAACTCATTTGTACTCCTGCTTAATTCTTGGGAATTTGATACACATATAAATGATCCTTTCAATATCCTGTCCTTTTAGGTCTTTGAAATGTCTCTCCTAGTGAGCCAGTCCTCAACACCACCCTACCCACTCAGTCTGATGGTAACCCCGTAGGCTTTGTCATTGCCATTAACAGCAACTCACCTGTATCTCAGTTCCATGCATCCCATTTCTTGTCATCACTCTGTGTCTTTCCAGTTTACTCCCTCATGCATTCAATTCTAACAATCCTTTGATCCACAAGGCCTCTCAGCCTATTGATTTTACCACTTTTCAGAAACCATCAACTTTTGATAACCGTTCTCCTCTCCTTACACAGGTTAAAATTCATAATCCAGTTTTAAAATCACTATCTGCATCATCTTCTTCCCCCTTGATCCCTCTCACTTTGCAATATTTGCTTGGCAATGATGCCCCTGCTCAAATCCAGCTCTCCACCCACTCTTTAGTCTATAATTGTATGACTGAACATGGCCAGAGTGTAATAACACATCACACCTACTGGTTTTTCTATAAATTCCTCCCCAAGAACATGAAGTAGGTCCTAATGCCATTCAACAATTATATTTCCCTAGTCTATTTCCATTCTCATAGATACTTCATATGTTATTTTCTCTCTCAAACAACCCACCTCATTCCTCATACTCACAGTTAGCCATCCTGATTGCTATTTCACCTTGAGAGCTGAAGAAAATAAGAGAACTTCCAAAGACTCTTGGGCACATGGAGGGTGATTTTCTGTGAAGCTGAAGAAGCTTAAATGCCTGGCCCTTTCTTACATAAGAAGGGGACTAGCAATGTATTCCCACAGAAATTTATTTTTGCAAAATTTGCCATCATTTCCATTTATCTTTAGGTTATTAGTAGGTTTTCTGTGTGGCAGTGGCTTCCAGCAACTCTCCCACTGACCACTGTGCCAATGCCCTAGGGCATCATGACCCAAAAGTGGGTGGTCAGAGGCTGGTGAATGTGTCCTGTGGACTGACCCCAGAAGTATGTCAGTGATGGAGGAGAAACAAGGTTTAAAATGAATGGAACCGAAGCCAATTTAGGGAAAACTGTCACAATCATAAACGATTGTAAATTGTAAATGGGAGACTCTGCAGGTTTCATTAATCTTTCATCAAAACAGTAGCTTTCAGACTTCCCTGGTGGCACAGTGGATAAGAATCTGCCTGCCAATGCAGAGGGCACAAGTTCGATCCCCGGTCCAGGAAGATTCCACATGCCTTGGAACAACTAAACTGGTGAGCCGCAGGTACTGAAGCCCCTGCACCCTAGAGCCTTCAGGCCACAACTACTGTGCCTGTGTGCTGCAGCTAGCGAAGCCTGAGCTCCCAGAGCCTATGCTCTGCAACAAGAAGTCACTGAAAAGAGAAGGCTGTGCGCCACTTGCTATGCTAGAAAAAGCCTGCACACAGCGATAAAGACCCAGTGCAACTGGGGAAAAAAAAGCAGTATCTTTCCTAAGCCAGAAAATACTGTCATGCAGAGCATACATCTATAAACAAATCATACTTTATTCCCCCTCTTAATAGTGAGGAAGCACAATAGAATTTAACAAAATTGCCATGTTTATGGAACAAGAGAATACATGTTTTAGGCTTCTCAATGTACTGGTCTTGACAAATACATAGCACTGTAGATCCCCATTATAGCATCAGGCAGAATTGTTTCATTGGTCTAAAATATCCCTTGTGCTTTACATATTCAATATTCCTTCCCTTCCCTGTACCTCTGGAAACCACTGATTTTTGTCTTTATAGTTTTTGCTTTTTCCAGAACATCATATAATTGAAGTCCTATAATAGATAGATAGCCTTTTCAGACAGGCTTCTTTCATTTAGCAATACAAATCAGAGATTCATCTATGTCTTTCATGGCTTAAGCTCATTTCCTTTTCTCACTGAAGAATATTCCATTGTCTGACTATGTTAAAGTTTGTTCATCCATTTACCTGTTAAGGACAGCTTAGTTGCTTCCAGTTTTTGGTGATTATAAATAAAGCAACTGTAAACATTCAATTTTTTTGTGGACATAAGTTTTCCAACTAATTAGGTAAATACCCTCGAGCACGATTACCGAGCTGTATGGTAAGACTGCTTAGGTTCCTAAGAAAATGCAAACTGTCTCCTAAAGTGACTGTACCATTGAACATTCCCGGGAGCTATGAATCAGAGGTCTTGCTGTTTCACCCCCTTGCCAGTGATCGTTATTGTCAGTTTTTTTTTAAGCTCTCTTAATACGTAGGTAATAGTATATTATTATTGTTTTAATTTGTAGTTCCCTGATGATAAATGAGCATCTTTTCATATGCTTATTTGCCATCTATACAGCTTCTTTGGTCAGATGTCTGCTCAAATCTTTTGTCTATTAAAACTGGGTTGTTTTCTTACTGTTGAATTTTAAGAGTTCTTTGCATATTTTAGATGCAAGACCTCTGTCAAATATGTGTTTTGCACATATTTCCTACTAGTCTGTGGCTTGTCTTATCATTCTCTTAACAGTGACTTTCACAGAGCAGCTGCAAGGATTCTTTTAAAAAACACATGTAAGAATATAGAGTATGTATCCTGTTCAGTTCATTCCCTTAAGCTCATCAGAGTAAAAGCAGTTCACACAGTATCTACAATTGTTCATACCCTTGGTTATTTTAACTGTTACATTTTTCTTTTTCAGGGTCCACTTAATAGAGTATTTTAAACACATGCAAACTTGGGCTTTCTAATGCACTTTCGTATACCAAGATGGTCTCCCCAGTATCAGGCTGTTGGGACATGATGACATTTTAAAGACTTCCAACATATACTTTTTAAAGATTCAAAACAAAAAATCAAAACACATGAGAAAAAAAAAATGATGAAATTCAGACACATCATTTAGCTCCAATTTGGAAAGATAGTTTGGAATGGCTTATAAAAACAATTCAGAAATTACAACACTCTCCAACATAAATCACAGCAGGATCCTCTATGTTCCACCTTCCAGAATTTTGGAAATAAAAGCAAAAATAAACAAATGGGATCTAATTAAAATTAAAAACTTCTGCACAACAAAGGAAACTATAAGCTAGGTGAAAAGACAGCCTTCGGAATGGGAGAAAATAATAGCATATGAAGCAACTGACAAACAACTAATCTCAAAAATATNATCATGTAAGAAGTGAATCGCCAGTCTAGGTTCGATACAGGATACAGGATGCTTGGGGCTGGTGCACTGGGATGACCCAGAGGGATGGTATGGGGAGGGTGGTGGGAGGGGGGTTCAGGATTGGGAACTGATGTACACCCATGGCGGATTCATGTCAATGTATGGCAAAACCAATACAGTATTGTAAAGTAAAAAAAAAATTAATTAATTAAAAAAAAAGAAATTACAAACTCCTGATGCAAACATGTAAAACAAAGGGTCCGTTTCTGTCACTTCTGTGCGGGCATGCTCCATTACTTCAGTCGTGTCCAACTCTTTGCAACCCTATGGGCAGTAACCCACAAGGCTCCTCTGTTCATGGAATTCTCCAGGCAAGAATACTGGAGTGGGTTGCCATATCTTCCTCCAAAGGATCTTCCTGACCCAGGGATCAAACCAGAGTCTCACATCTCCTGCATTGGTAAGCGGGTTCTTTACCATTAGTGCCACCTGGGTAAATTGTGTCATTTCTGTATTTATTTATTTATTTGATAATAGAAAATCTACTTAAATAAAAAATAAATAGATGTGAAACAAAATCAATGAAGATGATTGAGGAAGTATATTTAAATTACTATGAGGTTAAGAGGGGCTTCTCAGGTGGCGCTAGTGGTAAAGAACCCACCTGCCAATGCAGGAGACATGAGACATGGGTTCAGTCCCTGGGTCAGGAAGATCCCCTGGAGAAGAGAAAGGCACCCACTTCAGTATTCTTGCCTGGGAGAATCCTATGAAGACAGGAGCCTGGCAGCCTACACAGTTCATGGGGTCACAAAGAGCTGAACACAACTGACGCAACTTAACATGCATGCTAATGGGGTTAAGAAGACAACTGTAACAACAACAAAAGAAGTATCACATCAAAAGTAGTAAAAGAAAATGTAAATGTGCTATTATTTATCTTAGAAATGGGAAGGTATTATGAATATAATTGTATGCATCATTGCTTATATTTATAATACAGAATGATAAATTAAAAACTAAATAACTAACTATAGGGGAAGAAGAAAACTGTCTCCTCTGGAAGGAGAAAGCAAAAAGCTAAGCTTCTTTGAATGTTGGTCTTGTAGATTTACAGTGAGAACAATTTCTGGGCCCTAATTCTTACAGTTCAATTAGAAAAGGATTATTAAGCAATTCAGGATATTAAAATTCTTGCTGGATAATGAATTATATGAAAAACTTTTTTTTTTCCCCTTAAGGAGTTATAATGGTAATACTGATGATGGGTAGCAGCATCTTTGATCTCTACATACTAGATGTCTCAGATATATCCAAATATCCCCTGATCTCTACATACTAGATGTCTCAGATATATCCAAATATCCCCTGAAGGGCAAATTCAGATGCCTCCCTATTCACTGTTTTAATTTAACCAGATGATCAACATGGAAATCTGATGGAAAAGTTCTATACACTGAAGAAAAACAAGACCTGGAACTGACTGTGGATCTGATCACGAGCTCCTTATTGCAAAATTCAGGCTTAAATGGAAGAAAATAGGGAAAACCACCAGACCAGTCAGGTACTACCTAAGTCTAACTCCTTACAATTATATGGTGGAAGTGGCAAATAGATTAAAAGGATTAGACCTGGTGGACAGATTGCCTCAAGAACTATGGACAGAGGTTTGTAACATTGCACAGGAGGCAGTGACCAAAACCATTCCAAAGAAAAGGAAATGAATGATGGCAGGGTGGTTGTCTGAGGAGTCCTTGAAAATATCTGAGAAAAGAAGAGAAATGAAAGGCAAGGGAGAAAGGGAAAGATATACCCAACTGAATGCAGAGTTCCAGAGACTAGCAGGGAGAGATAAGAAGGTCTTAACTACATAGATAACCATGATGGTGTGATCACTCACCTAGAGTCAAATATCCCAACTGTAAAGTCAAGTGGGCCTTACCTAGCATTACTACAAGCAAAGCTAGTGGAGGTGAAGGAATGACAGCTGTGCTATTTAAAATCCTCAAAGATGATGCTGTTAAAGTGCTGCACTCAATATGCCTGCAAATTTGAAAAACTCAGCAGTGGCCATGGAACTAGAAAACGTCAGTTTTTATTCCAATTCCAAAGAAAGGCAACGTCAAGCAACGTTCATACTACCATACAATTGCATTCATTTCACATGCTAGCAAGGTAATGCTCCAGATCCTTCAAGCTGGGCTTCAACAGTACATGAACCAAGAATTTCCAGATGTGTAAGCCAGATTTAGAAAACCAGAGATCAAATTGCCAACATCTGTTGAAGGGAATTCCAAAAAACGTCTACTTCTGCTTCCTTGACTGTGCTAAAGTCTTTGACTGTGTGGATCACAACAAAGTATGGAAAATTCAAGAGATGGGAATACCAGACCACTTTACATGCCTCTGACAAACCTGTATGCAGGTCAAGAAGCAACCGTTAGAACCGGATATGGATAAAAGGACTTGTTCCAAATTGGGAAAGGAGTATGTCAAGGCTATATATTGTTACCCTGTTTATATAATTTACATGCAGAATACATCATGCAAAATGCCAGGCTGGATAAAGCACAAGATGGAATCCAGATTGCCGGGAGAAATATCAATAAACTCAGATATGCAGATGACACCACCTTTATGGCAGAAAGTGAAGAGGAACTAAAGAGACTCTTGATGAAGATGAAAGAGGAGAGTGAAAAAACTGGCTTAAAGCTCAACATTCAGAAAACTAAAATCATGCCATCTGGTCCCATCACTTCATTTAAATAGATGGGGAAACAATAGAAATAGTGACAGACTTTATTTTCTTGGGCTCCAAAATCACTGCAGATGGTGACTGCAGCCATGAAATTAAATGATACTTGCTCCTTGGAAGAAAAGCTATAACAAACCTAGAAAGTGTATTAAAAAGCACAGACATCACTTTGCCAACAAAGGTTTGTATAGTCAAAGCTATGGTTTTTCCAGTAGTCATGTATGGATGTGAGAGTTGGACCATAAAGAAGGCTGAGAGCCAAAGAATTGATGCTTTCAAATTGCGGTGCTGGAGAAGACTCTGAGAGTCCCTTGGACTGCAAGGAGATCAAACCAGTCAATCCTAAAGGAAATCAACCCTGAATATTCAAGGAAAAGCTCCAATACTTTGGCCACCTGATGCGAAGGACTGACTCTTTGGAAGAGATCCTGATTCTGGGAAATTTGAGGACAGGAGGAGAAGGGGGTGACAGAGGATAAGATGGTTGGATCGCATCACCAACTCAATGGACCTGCATGTGAGCAATCTCCAGGAGATAGCGAAGGACAGGAAACCTGGCATGCTGCAGCCCAAGGGGTCACAAAGTATCAGACATGACTTATCAACTGAATGCCGACAATCATGAGAAACTCAGATCTTCTGAAACTAAATCTGGATTCCTGGGAGGGTCCATTTATTCCTATCCACTCCAAAATTAGGGTCCCAACTCAATATTGGGGATTTTTTTTGAACCTGGGTTATACTCCTTGGCAAACCCCAATGCCAATGTTTGTCCACCAGCCCGGAGAGTTTGCTGTTGGTTCTACTTAAACTTCTTAGTCCTTTAGCTGGCAATTCCATTACCAATTCCATTACTCACAGACAGTTCTGAGAAGAAAGCACCCCTAAGTGCCTTGCATTTCTCTGTGAGTTTTCTGTTTTAGTTCACCAGTCACGTCAAAAGATTTTTTTTTAGACATTTGTCTAGCTTATTTTCCTTATCTGGAGGGTTGATCCAATTTACCCACAGGGTTACTAAAGTGGAAATCTTCCATCCTCTGTTTAATCCAATCAGATTTTCATTTCCTTTACTCCAGTGAAACTCTTCTTATCGAGATCACTACTCAGTGGATTCCACTGGGTCAGTTCAGCATCCTCATTCACTGTGCACTCTCTGACACTCATCCTCAGTTTTGTCTTCCTTCCTACTTGCTCCATTTCCTCCTTCCTCATCCTCCTCCTGTCCAGTCTGTGTTGGAATGCTTATGGCTCAGTCCTTGGCCCTCTTTTCTCAGAATATACTCACTTGGTGATTTCCATTCAATTTACTTTCTTTAAGTAACAAACACAGATATAGCAAATACACTCAATTAATGTAACCAGCCCAGATCCATCTCATGGATATCTGAGTGTAATCTCAAAGTTAATGTTCAAAATGGAACTTTTGATCTTACCACAGAAACAAAAACAAAGGAAAAAACAAAACCCCTGCCTCAATTTAAAGCTTTTAAATTGAGTTGTTTCTATTATCCAAATAAAGGCTTGGAAATATTAAAATTTTACCCTAGGTTTATACTTCTATTAATTAACAATTGCTCTATGACTAGTATTGTTTATTATAGTTAAAAACTTAGCCAATGATTTTATGCTAATACTAATTTGGCTGTGATTTAAATATACCCAAAGTATGTTTTTGTATATGAACAGTGTTTAGTACCTGTTTGTAAGTAACCCTCATAATTCTCATTCTGAGATGAACTCACTCAAGTGTGGTATTTATGTTGAGTTGTAAAGTCTGTCTAGGATTTTAATCTTAGGCAAAAGGAAATCATGTGTACAATTAAATATATTCATATATTAGTCATATAATGTAAAGTATTTGTCATTAAAAATGCTTTTAAATGTATCAGAATAACACTCCCCTAAAAGCTTTCAGAACATAATGTAACCTTAGAGACTGCAATTTAAAACTAACTCATACTACAACTCTTTAGATGTTTGATGATTAAAATGACTATAAAATAGATTATCTTTGTCTACTCTTCATGCACAATTATTTTTACATAGAAAATTGGGCACTGCTATGCATAACTACTTACTGGAAGGATTTCTTTTGTGGGAGAAAATGGGGTGGGGAAAGAAGAATTTGGAGCCTCTAATACTCTCAAGGGCATTTTACATTTTAAACAATGATGTCCTTAAATGATTCATGTCAAAGGTAGAGAGCTAAGTTTTCTAAGACATGTGGATACACTTATTAATTTTAAAAAATGAACACTGAAATATATATAATAGTAATTCAAACTTTCTATATCTCAACTCAAACAGCTGTAGGGTTTATTGAAATATCAGAAGAGTCAGATGTGTGTGTTTTTTTTCCTCTAAACTATTCATTCTTTTGGGAATGCAAGTACATTTAAAAGCTTATTTTAAAATGCAACTGATTCTGTATTTTTCTCACAGCAAAAACCAAAGTACTTTAATGGCCCCTATAACTTGCCTACTTGACCTTATCTCCTACCATTTTGCTTTTGGCTCACTCTGCTCTAGCTACACTAAACTCCTTGTGTGTTCCAAACACACTCCCATCTTGGGGTTTTTTGCACTGACCAGGCCCTGGGAACAGTTTCCCTAAGGTATCCATTCTGGTGGCTCACTCCCTCACCTTTCCTAGACTTTGCTCAAATGTCTCAGTGAAGTCCAGATGATCCTGGCTATTTCAAATAGCAAACTGCCCCTTTTTACTCCCAGTACTCAGACTAATTACTGTATTCTGCATTTTTTTCATAAGTTCATGGTGCCTCAAAATAAATATTTAACAATTCCATTTATTAAATGTGCGTGAGTGTTTAGTTGCAAAATCATGTCTGACTCTTTGCAACCCCATAGACTGTAGCCTGCCAGGCTCCTCTGTCCATGGAATTTCCCAAGTAAGAATACTGGAGTGGGTAGACATTCCCTTCTCCAGGGAATCTTCCCGACCCAGGGATTGAACTCACATCCCCTGGCTGCATCTCCTGCATTGACAGGCTAATTCTTTACCACTTGAGTCACCTGGGGAGCCATTTATTAAATAGTTAGGTCCAAACAACTTAATAGCCATTTGAAAAAAGTCATAGACATAAGTTAAAAGAAAATAGTTTGTTCATTTTAAATTAATTATTCTTACCTACTAATGGGATATGTTAACCTGTCGGACCTTGAATGGCTTGTCAACCCTCGGAATAGTAATAATGGACAACACTACTCTTATTTCCTGATGAGCCTTGGGTTTTGTAATGTTTACTTGTTACTGCAGACATCTGAGCAAAGCCTACAAGAGGTGAAGGAGTAAGCCACCATAATAGATAGCTGAAGGGAGACCATTCCCAGGGCACAGTCAGTACAAAAGATGTGATGCCACTAAAAGAAATTTGGTGTGATCTCAAGAAATTTTGAGCTACCTCAGCTAGTAACGGTATCTTGTCTGACAGAAGCTTCTGTGTTTCCCTTGAAAACTGAAATAATCTGCACTGTCACTGTCATTTTGCTGGATTACAGAGATGTCTGGGCATACAGTTTGGGAAGCTTGGCACTGATATATTATACAATTATTTATTAGGTATATTCAGTTCAGTTCAGTCGCTCAGTCGTGTCCGACTCTTTGCGACCCCATGAATCGCAGCACGCCAGGCCTCCCTGTCCATCACCAACTCCCGGAGTTCACTCAGACTCACGTCCATCGTGTCCGTGATGCCATCCAGCCATCTCATCCTCTGTCGTCCCCCTCTCCTCCTACCCCCAATCCCTCCCAGCATCAGAGTCTTTTCCAATGAGTCAACTCTTCGCATGAGGTGACCTTCCTTCCAAAGAAATCCCAGGGCTGATCTCCTTCCGAATGGACTGGTTGGATCTCCTTGCAGTCCCAGTCCTTCTCCAACACCACAGTTCAAAAGCATCAATTCTTCGGCGCTCAGCCTTCTTCACAGTCCAACTCTCACATCCATACATGATTACTGGAAAAACCATAGCCTTGACTAGACGGACCTTAGTTGGCAAGGTAATGTCTCTGCTTTTGAATATGCTATCTAGGTTGGTCATAACTTTTCTTCCAAGGAGTAAGTGTCTTTTAATTTCATGGCTGCTGCCACCATCTGCAGTGATATTGGAGCCAAAAAAAATAAAGTCTGACACTGTTTCTACTGTTTCCCCATCTATTTCCCATGATGTGATGGGACCGGATGCCACGATCTTCGTTTTCTGAATGTTGAGCTTTAAGCCAACTTTTCCATTCTCCACTTTCACTTTCGTCAAGAGGGTTTTTAGTTCCTCTTCACTTTCTGCCATAAAGGTGGTGTCATCTACATATCTGAGGTTATTGATTTCTCCCAGCAATCTTGATTCCAGCTTGTGCTTCTTCCAGCCCACCGTTTCTCATTATGTGCTCTGCATATAAGTTAAATAAGCAGGGTGACAATATACAGCCTTGACCTACTCCTTTTCCTATTTGGAACCAGTTTGTTGTTCCATGTCCAGTTCGAACTTGCTTCCTGACCTGCATACAGATTTCTCAAGAGGCAGGTCAGGTGGTCGGGTATTCCCATCGCTTTCAGAATTTTCCACAGTTTATTGTGATCCACACAGTCAAAGGCTTTGGCATAGTCAATAAAGCAGAAATAGATGTTTTTCTGGAACTCTCTTGCTTTTTCCATGACCCAGCGGATGTTGGCAATTTGATCTCTGTTTCCTCTGCCTTTTCTAAAACCAGCTTGAACATCAGGACATTTACTGTCTTTTCCATCCCTCATGATCGAATGTAGTCAAGTACTAGAATTTGTATCTATTTTGTTCTCTGATATTACTTAAAGCACAGTGAATAGTCCTGGTATATGTAAGTTTTCAGCACGCAGTTGTGGCATAAATAATTATTAATCATTTATGTTTCTTTCTGAACTCTGTGTATATTTTTGCCAAATATTCTTTCAGGTGTTATCTTTTTATTTGTGAATATTGTTTGTACATCTAGGAAGTTGGCCTTCTGATTATATGTTCAGCAAGTATTTTTCCTAGTTTGTCTTTTTGCTTGTGACATTTTAATCATACTTTCTACTTCATAGATATGTTAAATTTTTATATAGTTAATTTAGCCATTTCCTTCTCTTTTAAATTTAAACTGATTTTGCCCATTACATGATCCTAAGAAAAAAAACTGTCCAGTTTTTTTTCTAATTTATTAGGGTTTATTTTACTATTATTTTCAATCATTATTTTACCAAGAATTTATTAGACTCTAAGACAGATACAGCTTGATCTTTATCCAAATGGCTAGCCAGCTGTCTCAACACTGCCTATTAAATAATTGATTTTTCCCCACTGCTTTGAAGTAACAGCTTTGCCACACACTAAATCCCCATGTGTATTTTGGCTCTGTTTCTAGAACTGTCAATTCTGTTTTAGCTGTTATTTTGTTCCTTCTCAAGAACTAACTTCTCTGACTTACTGTGATCTTGGAAACTGTTCTTAGTTCCGTTTTACAAACTAATGGATTTTTAATTTGGGAGACATAGAATATTATCCTTTGAAACTATCCTTGAAAAGTTAATTCCAACAAAACTACTTGACAAGTATTAGAAATCACGATTCAAAGAGGACCCACACAAAAGTTCTCTAGCAGACTTCTTTTTTGTCCCTTCAACTATTTATCACAGTTCCGGCTATATTGTGGGCACAGAGAATTTCAATGAATCAAATACCTTCTAACTCTGAAAACGGGGCAGCGTGAATGATCTTCTTATACATGATGTACAGGAAAGACAAAGAATGACTGGATCTTCCTGTACACAACAAACCACCTCGTTATCCTGTTATCGTCTTTTTTAACACAAGGACAGTGAAATCATGAATTCTATCTTGCTCTCAGTGAGTATTGAAAAACCTTACAATGTGCAATTAGAAACACAAAATAGAATATGATTTATTGTTTTTGGATAGACTTTGCTCATATCAATATACTTGATAAGAAACATCACTGCTAAAGCATAATTACCCTCTAAAGACTTAACAAAATCTTTATGCATCTGCTTGAATTCAAAAATATACATATGTACATTTGCATATACATATGCAGAAAAGCAAGGTAGGTTTTGGTAATTTGACATAAATAAACATTCAAAATGTTAAGACTGGTTAAAATAGATTTCAATAGTTTCAACACCCAGCCCAGGTGCTCTCACAAGTAATCCCATTTCCTTTTTGCCTGTTGCTACACAAGTCCATTCGAAGCAGACAATCTGTAGTTCTAAAACTACAGATTGGAAAAGTGGTTTTTTTCCCTACATATATATGGGAGACATGGGCTCTTGGTCAATGACAAATACAGAGACAATTTTTTTACTCTTGGCAATATAACATGCTTTTTGGAACTGATGGAAAACTATTCTTTGGAAACCAACTCAACAATCCCTCTTACTTATAAAACTAGTGACAAACAGTAGCACAAATGAATCAATTAGGGTAAAGACCATAAGAACACAAAGGCCCTATATCCCATTTTTATCAACTTTAAATAAATATCCCAAGCACACATTTTTTTAAGCCCCCAATTTCAGATTCTTGTTTGTAACCATTTATTCCATGGCATGAGACAGTTTAAGACTAATCACTGCATTATGTATGTTATTTTATCCCCAAGGTTATCTTTGAAATGTCTGGGGCATTCATACCTGAAAACATAATTCTGCCAGCACTGTCAAGTAGAAGCATTCCCAACTTCTATAGAAAATGGACAAAGCGGGGATGTTTCCTGTGCCAATTAGCAGTTTCGCTGAGCAAGAAGGA
Organism: Redunca redunca; assembly: GCA_006410935.1. Classification (NCBI taxonomy): domain Eukaryota; kingdom Metazoa; phylum Chordata; class Mammalia; order Artiodactyla; family Bovidae; genus Redunca; species Redunca redunca. Next base: position 558,459 of record SJYQ01004883.1, on the reverse strand, counting down.
AGTGTGTCTAAAGATTTCCTGAATGAGAACCCAGCAAGCTCTGTATTTGAATGAGAACAACCCAGCAAGTTTTCTTGGGCTTTTGGCACCCACAGAGGCTACAGTAAAGAGTTCCCAGGAAGGTCATCCAATTTCAATGAGCCAGAGGGATTATGTGGGAGGGAAGCAGTTGTGTGGCTTATTCCCTTCAGCACATGTCCAGGGAGGACCTTTGCCAATGTCTGGCACCATACGGCTTATAAATATTTTCTAGCTGAACTCGTGAATACAGTTTTTCAAACACTAGACAAATGATATGGTGCAAAGGACTGTTTGGCAAAACCTATGAATTGTCTGAAAATTCAGTGAAACTGCACATTTGTATCTGGAAGTCCCACATATACCTCAAACATATCATTTGATTTAGATTCAGGGGAGAAGTTTATTTAACTATGGGATACTTATCTGACTGATGACTTGTCTATGCTGCTGTTACGCAACCATTTGTGAAATGATTAACTTTCCAGTGTTTCACCAATACCTTCATCTTAATGGAGGCATACAAAATTGCTGTATAGTTGGCGACATTTTAGGTGTATAACTGACACACTTAATTAAGCTAGAATTTTGTCCTCCTATATGTCTTAATTCATTTAAAATCCAGGGGCAAATTATTTTTTATTTTACAAGTGTATACTATACTTATTTACCTATGTGAAAGCTTAAATTTCTTCTTTTTCTTTTCTACACTCTACTGCCTTGCATCAGTTTAGTGTTGCCTTCTACGAAATTAAGCTGAATGTAATCTTTTCAGATCACACTTGGTACAGATATGTTTCTTATGCTTGATAAGGGGAATAAAACTAATTCAACAAATATATGATGTCCCATTAAATCTCTTAAACACTTGTAAATTGCAAGGATATTAAGATAAACAAGTTGCAGCTTTTTAAATGAAAGGGAGAAGAGATGCCAGAGATTAATAAATAGCTAATAATCATGTAGTGTGATGAATATTCCCCAAAGTACATTCTCAATCCAGCAAGCAGGATGAGCCCTCAAAAAGAGAAGCCAGACCCTATCCATTCTTGGCCCAGGCTCCCCATTAAGAAACAGTGGTTTACCAGGTCCTGTATGATCTGGCCTCCATCTCCAGTGTGACCCCCTTTTCTACCTCCATTACTGCTATTCTAGCGCATCAGTGTATTTGCTTTTCAGTGGCACACTGACATTGAACACGGTACATACAATTCTGTCTCCCTTCTTCCCCAGATATCCACCTAATCTCTTACCTCTTTTAAATATTTGTTCAAATTCCACCCTTTTTAGGGAGACCTTCCCTGCAAACCTTATTGCAGTTTCTCCCCAGCACTGTCTCTTTTTCCAAGATTTATTTAGTGCCATGATACTTTTATTTCCATAATACTTTACATCCCTCCACATCTTACCATTTTGTTGGTGATTTGCAGGCCAGGAAGCAACAGTTAGAACTGGACATGGAACAACAGACTGGTTCCAAATAGGAAAAGGAGTACGTCAAGGCTGTCTATTGTCATCCTGCTTATTTAACTTCTATGCAGAGTACATCATGAGAAACGCTGGACTGGAAGAAACACAAGCTGGAATCAAGATTGCTGGGAGAAATCTCAATAACCTCAGATATGCAGATGACACCACCCTTATGGCAGAAAGTAAAGAGGAGCCAAAAAGCCTCTTGATGAAGTGAAAGAGGAGAGTGAAAAAGTTGGCTTAAAGCTCAACATTCAGAAAACAAAGATCATGGCATCTGGTCCCATCACTTCATGGGAAATAGATGGGGAAACAGTGGAATCAGTGTCAGACTTTATTTTTTGGGCTCCAAAATCACTGCAGATGGTGACTGCAGCCATGAAATTAAAAGACGCTTACTCCTTGGAAGAAAAGTTATGACCAACCTAGATAGTATATTCAAAAGCAGAGACATTACCTTGCCAACTAAGGTCCTTCTAGTCAAGGCTATGGTTTTTCCTGTGGTCATGTATGGGTGTGAGAGTTGGACTGTGAAGAAGGCTGAGCGTGGAAGAATTGATGCTTTTGAACTGTGGTGTTGGAGAAGACTCCTGAGAGTCCCTAGGACTGCAAAGAGATCCAACCAGTCCATTCTGAAGGAGATCAGCCCTGGGATTTCTTTGGAAGGAATGATGCTAAAGCTGAA
>SJYQ01004883.1:521218-555837 GCA_006410935.1 Redunca redunca | reverse complement strand
GACACAACTGAGCGACTGAACTGAACTGAACATCTTACCATTTTGTTGGCGATTAGCTTCTGTCTTGCACCCGAGAATATAAGCTCTATGAGGGCTGAGATTTTTGTCAGTTTGCTAATTTCTGTGTTTTCAGTGCCTATAAAAGAACCTGATACATAAAAAATACTCAATAAATAAGTATGTTGAATAAATGATTGTCAACTTGAAGAAGAAGGTGTAATAGGACAGAGAGTGAAGCCTAAATGATTGTTGTTCATGGGACAAAGAAGCCTTCCATAGACACTGAAACAATTCAGCTTGGCTTAAAAAAAAAAAAAAAGGCAGATATTTCCCAGTTACAGAAACTGGGAAAGGAGGCCATGCTAATCACGGAGAACAGTGTTATCAGGATGCTCTGAACAGCTAGTAACAGAAAACCTGACTCAGAATGTCAAGTCAATGACAAAATGCTTTAACTCTTGTAACTGGAGGACCTGAAGTCAGGCAAGCATCATAACTGGCTTCATCCAAGGGCCCTGGCTGTCTTTCTCCAGGATACCTCATCTCAGGAATGGCTTCCCTCATCAGGGAAAAGTAATCATAATGGTCTCAAGATTCAAATCCTCACTATACTATACCCAAAGGAAAGCAGAAAGCTCTCGGAAGAATGGGTGCCTTTCTTTCTTATATCCCAAACCTATTCTTAAATCAGTCACTTTGGCTGTGGTTATGTCATAGACCAAGTGATTTACACCTGATTTATAAGAATCGATCACAATGGCAAATGGAAATGGATTCCCATGTTTGGATTAAATTAACCAGGGCCATCCTTGGATATGTAGGTGGACCCATTTTCCCTCCAAGTTCATGATTACTATCCAGTGGGTGACAGGGTTGTTGGGAAAACCACCATAATATCCATAATAAATACTGGGTACAAATATAAGGTATTGGGATGATACTGTGTGTTCTTAAAAGAATTTAAGAAGAATGGAAGGAATTGATTCTAGAAAGGGTAAGGAGAGGTCAGATGAGTTAGGGCCCTGCAAAACTGGATAAAAAGATTAGACTTTAAAATGGAGTTGCTAAAAAGTTATTTCAGTTTTTTAAAGCAAGAAAAGTATCCAGATTATTCTTTATTACTTTGGTGTTTTAACTACTTTAGAAAAACAATTCTGCAAGCAATATTAATATGTAGATTGGAAAAATTTATAGAAAAAATAGTCATCCAAGATGCTATTGTATTACAATAGTCCACAACAGGTTGAAGTGAGACAAAGGGAAAGAAACTTAATTGGAGAGGTATTTTCCACAAAATAATGCAACAATAGATGATAAATAAGAGGAAAGAGCTGACTCTGATGTCTAGAATTTGTAGGACTGATATGTATAATGGCTCTCAAGAGAAAAAAATAAAAAAGAGGACCCAGGATTAGAAGGAGTGTATTGGAGAGGAAAGATATTAAGAAATTCTACACAAGATTGAATCAGAAACCCTGTGGAAGAACTGGGAAACAGTAGCACCAGTTATTTCTAAGAGACAAAAAGTATAGAGGATTTTTGTTGTGTTTTGATTGTTTCAGTAACACTCATTTTCCCTTGTTCATAGCACGCTAATTTCCTTTGGGGGAAGTTTTGCTTCTCCATTGATTATAGTCTGATGGAGTGTAAATGGAAGCAACATTTCCACTTAGCCAAGAAATAACGTCTGTAATCCAGGCCTAAGTCACTTGGATGCTCTTTTTTTAAAGCTCAGTAGTGGGCAAAATGACAAGTAACCAGAAATAGCTGGATTCATCCCAGAGGTCAGGCTGGAACACCAAGCTCTTTTTGCTGTCAAAGAGACTATTTTAAAATTCCCTCTGTGGTTTCCTTGGTTCCTGTAAATTTCCAAATACACATCTCCAGGCTTCCTTTTAATATAATGGTCTCACAATATCTTTCTGATAAATTCAGTTTTTCTCAAGAGAGTTCATTTGTAGTACTCTAGTCCAAGAACATTAGCTGTTACAGAAGGAAGAGAGAAAGATGAGGAAAGAGTAGAGTTAGAAAGTGTAAAGAGCAACACTGAGGATGTTCTTATAAGACACATGATTTCTAAGTCATATAAAAACTAGATTATCATTGTTATTAATTAGGGGCTTGAGAACCATAAAGGTATTTTTTGTTTGTTTTTAACAGTCCCTGAAAGGAATATGCAATGGGATGAAGAATGATTAAGAGAACTGCTTATCTTATTCACAAGAACTGCTTAGTGAGGGTGAGAAATATAAAGTTTTAATGGAGCCAAACCAGCATAATTATGCAATTTTATTTAGTAGTATTTAGAAATCTTGAATGGAATTAAAGAAAACAAATCAGTAGACTGATGCAGGTTGAGGAATTAGTGTAGTTTATGCTCCACTTAACAGTCAAGGGAGTGAGAAAGAGTGGTTGGTATATACCTGACATGATGAACCCTGGGAGTCGGCCTGAGTAGGAAGCTCTCTAGATCACATACATGTGTGGAGTCGCTCAGTGACGTCCAACTCTTTGCAACCCTATGGACTGTGGCCTACCAGGATCCTCCATCCATGGGATTTTCCAAGCAAGAGTACTGGAGTAGGTTGCTATTTCCGTCTCCAGGGGATCTTCCCAACCCAGGGATTGAACCAGGGTCTCTTGCATTGCAGGCAGACATTTATCATCTGAGCAACTAGGGAAGCCCATTACAAATATGAGAGTGGGTGAAATCAGTTCCAGCTTCACCTATTAGGCTGTGATAAGGATAGGATTCAGGACTGAACAATTTTAGGAAGGATATTTATCCAGATTCTTACTGGCAGCACAGACCATGGGAAAACCCAGTCTATGATCCAAGAGTTTCCAGAAAATAATGTTATAATCCTAAATGCTACAAGCCCAGAGAGTAGTAAAATGCCATAATGTGAAAATTAGTGATTGATTCAGAAATCTAGGGGAATATGGTGTGATCTAAAAAACCCGGAAGAATACCAGTGCACAGCACTCTGATAAGAAGAAAATGAAGCTTAGACCCTAATAAACGGAAAGTGAAAGTGAAGTCACTCAGTTGTGTCCGACTCTTTGTGACCCCATGGACTGTAGCCTACCAGGCTCCTCTGTCCATGGGATTTTCCAGGCAATAGTACTGGAATGGATTGCCATTTCCTTCTCCAGGGGATCTTCCCAACCCAGGGATTGAACCCAGGTCTCCCGCACTGTAGATAGATGCAATAAACAGAAAGATGATAGTAAATAAACGGGGGAAGTGGAAGCTAAAGATGAAAGGAAAAGGCAAACTTACTAAACCTGAGGAAGTAAAAGAGGTGGAGGGTTTATTTGGAGAGAGAGATCTCAGGGTTCAAAACACCAGAAGTGCAGACAGTCATGTGAGTGCTTAGAGGTGAAGTTATTAAGGTAAAATAGATCAGGGCAATTGGACCTACAGTATTAAATAAGTCATACACATGGAAATTACATGGCTGTTGGAAAGTTATTAGAAGAAAGTGTGGGGGAAAAGTGTTAACATCCTTGGTGAAAACAGTTTCTGACAGATTAGTCAATGATTAAGATTGAGAAATGACAGTCAAGGGGGAGATGACTGAAACTGGAGTATAAAAGTGAAAGTGTTAGTCACTCAGTCATGTCCAACTCTTTGCAACCCCATGGACTGTAGCCTGCCAGGATCCTCTGTCCATGGGATTCTCCAGGCAAGAATACTGGAGTGGGTAGCCATTCCCTTCTCCAGGGGAATCTTCCCAACCCAAGAACTGAAGCCGGGTCTGCAGCATTACAGGCAGATTCTTTACCATATAAGTCACTAGGGAAGCAGTTAAAGGCAACTATGAAAGAACTGTGCCAGGAAGAATCTTTGCTATGTGTAATAGTAAATGTGCAGTTCTCACTCTTTCTTTCCTTTTCTTCCCTTGACTTTGGGTCAACTTTCTTGAAATGAAATCATGCCCCTGCTCATATGAGACCCAAATCATTATTGTGAAAACTAGGCCTCCCTTTTACAGACAGCTTCCTTCTACAGGTTTAATTTCATCATCAAAATTTTCTCTACAGGCTTAAGAGGCAGTGGAGGGGACTCTGAGTTCCCTGGGCTGTGAGATGGTCATTGAGGTGGAAAAGCAGCAATAATGGGTGCAGCGAAGGTTCTGGGCACAGAGGCTGCCTGAGGAGGGGCACAAGAGACTGGTGGCGGCTTCCCTGGTGGCCCAGGGGTTAGGGCTTTGCCTTTCAGCGCAGGGGGTGCAGTTTTGATTCCTGATCGGAAAGCTAAAGTTCTACATGGCTCATGGACAAAAACGCAAAACATAACACACAAGCAATATAGTAACAAATTTAGTAAAGGCTTTAAAAATGGCCCACATCAAAAAGTCTTAAAAAAGAAAAAAAAAAGTAGCCCTGGACGTGATGCCTGGGACAACGATAAATAACATCTTGAGAACAAAATTCAGATTCTTCACAGGGGAAGGGGCTTCGTAAAAACAAATGTTTAAGATGATTCATAGTAATAAAGAGCATGGACTTTGAAGTAAACAACTCTTGACTAAAATGCTGGCTCTGCCACTTAATTGTGTAATCTCAGTCAAGTTCCTTACCATTCTGAGCCTGTTTCAGTATCTTCAAAATAGCTAATTAATCTATTTATATAAAATAAGACCAACAATTTTTCCCTTGTTAGTTGTATCTAGGGTGTGAGTGAACTATTGAAAATGCTCAAATGGATCTAAATAGCTCTGGGTTTCCAATTTCTTTTTCTGTCTTAACCTCCTATTTTTTTTTAACATGTTGTCTAATTTACTTTGTTCTCATTTTTCTTTTCTTTTTAAAAACTGATTCAGTCAAACAAACTATGGCCACATTTTTGGTCATTTTATTTCTTATAGTATCTATTTCCTAATATAAATAGCATACTTTAGGCATAGATTTTTTTCCTTGGTAGTATAAGTTCAATGGGTATTATGAATTGGGTAGAAATTCAAAAAGGAAAACATAGTCACTTTCAACCATCCAATGACTTCCGATCATACTAAGCATAATAGTGGAAGTATCTACCATGTCCTACATACTATGTACTGCAAGACTCCCTTCATCTGACCCTGACTATCACTAATGAACTTTCCTCTAGTTCACTCCATCCCCTTACTCTACCCTTGCTAACTCTGTTCTAGCCCCTTGCTATCTCTAGAACATTCCAAAAACATTCCCCTCTCCTACTATTCAATCTTACTCTTCCCTTTTCCTGGAATGTTCCTTTCCAGATATTGGATAACCAGCTCCCTCACGTCATTTGTAACTCTCTTAAAATGTCATAATCTCACATAAAGCCTCCTCTGATCAATCTATCTAAAGGAGCCTACCTGCCTCCTCATTCAATCCATTTCTTGCTTTTTCCTTCTCATGATGCTTATTGCTACCAGACATTACAGGTTACTTACACATTATCTATCTTCTCCACCAGAAGGTGAACACCATGAGGGTAGAGAATTCGTCTAGTTTTAATAAGCCATTTCCCAGTGCCTGTATTACCCCATGCACATAGCACTCAGTAAACATTAGTTACAGTTTATTTCTTTTTCCTTGGCCTAAGGAGATCAGATGAATATCCAAAGTAACTAACTTCCTGGAACTAGTAAGTGATTACTGATAGCAAGGTTACAGGACGCAGAGTGTCTTAGTTCATTAAGGCTGCTATAACACAGTGTCATTAACTGGCTGGTTCATATGCAATGGAAGTTTATTTCTCACAGTTCTGGAGGCTGGAGAAGTCCAAGATCAAAGCACCAGCAGATTCAGTGTTTGGTGAGGACCACATCCCAGTTTGTATATTGCCATCATCTTGCACTTTCAAATGGGGCAGAAGAGTTCTCTGGAATCTGTTCTATAAGGGCACTAATCCCTTTCATGAGGGCTCTACCTTCATGACCCAATTACCTCCCCACAGCACCACCTCCTAATTCCACCAAATTGGGAGTTAGATTTCAACTTATGAATTTTTAGGGGAACCAAACATTCAGTCAATTGCACAAGTATAATACAAAAATCTTTAACCCAACTTCTGTTGAAGGGCATGGCTGTGTTCCCTCCCTGTTATTTGTCCTGAGGCCAAACTGTGGTAATGAAGATAATGGCAACCTCCTTGGAAAGGTCCTGTGCACACACTGCTGTACACACTGCCCCCAACCCTGCAGCAGGCCACCACTGACCCTCTGCCGGAGGTTCAGTGCCAGACCCTCTGCCGGAGGACGCCTCTGCCGGAGACTCCTGGACACTCATGGGCAAGGCTGGGTCAGTCTCTTGTGGGGCCACCGCTCCTTTCTCCTGGGTCCTGGTGCACACAGGGTTCTGTTTGTGCCCTCCAGAGTCTATTTCCCCAGTCCTGTGTAAGTTCTGGCAGCTCTACGGTGGGGTTAATGGAGACTTCCTTCAAGAGGGCTTATGCCATACCCAAGTCTGCCGCACCCAGAGCTCCTGCCCCTCTAGCACTCCACTGCTGACCTGTACCTCCTCAGGAGACACCCAGAGAGTTCTGTCTCAGTCTCTGTGGGCTCTCTGGGTCCAGGTGCGTACAAGGTATGTTTGAGCCCTCTGAGCATCTCTGGAGGGTATAGGGTTTGATTCTAAACGTGATTTCACCCCTCCTACCATCTTGCTGAGGCTTTTCCTTGCCCTTGATCAAAGCTAGTGGAGGTGATGGAATTCCAGTTGAGCTATTTCAAATCCTGAAAGATGATGCTGTGAAAGTGCTGCACTCAATATGCCAGCAAATTTGGAAAACTCAGCAGTGGCCACAGGACTGGAAAAGGCCAGTTTTCATTCCAATCTCAAAGAAAGGCAATACCAAAGAATGTCCAAACCATCACATAATTGCACTCATCTCACACGCTAGCAAAGTAATGCTCAAAATTATCCAAGCCAGGCTTCAACAGTATGTGAAATGTGAACTTCCAGATGTTCAAGCTGGATTTAGAAAATGCAGAGGAACCAGAGATCAAATTGCCAACATCTGCTGGATCATTGAAAAAGCCAGAGAGTTCCAACAAAACATCTACTACTTCTGCTTTATTGACTATGACAAAGACTTTGACTGTATAGATCACAACAAACTGGAAAATTTTTAAAGAGATGAGAATACCAGGCCACCTGACCTGTCTCCTGAGAAATCTGTATGCAGGTCCAGAAGCAACAGTTAAAACTGGACATGGAACAACAGACTGATTCCAAATCAGGGAAAGAGTACATCAAGGCTGTGTACTGTCACCGTGCTTATTTAACTTATATGCAGAGTACATCATGAGAAATGCTGGACTGGACAAAGCACAGGCTGAAATCAAGCTTGCTGGGAGAAATATCAATAACCTCAGATATGCAGATGACACCACCCTTATGGCAGAAAGAGAAGAACTAAAGCACCTCTTGATGAAAGTGAAAGAGGAGAGTGAAAAAGTTGGCTTAAACTCAACATTCAGAAAACTAAGATCATGGAATCTGGTCGCATCACTTCATGGCAAATAGATAGGGAAACAAGGGAAACAGTTCAGTTCAGTTCAGTTGCTCAGCCATGTTCAACTCTTTGCGATCCCATGAACCGGCTCCACAATCACTGCAGAAGGTGACTGCAACCATGAAATTAAAAGACGCTTGCTCCTTGGAAGAAAAGTTATGACCAACCTAGATAGCATATTAAAAAGCAAAGACAATGCTTTGTTAACAAAGGTCCATCTAGTCCAGGCTATGGTTTTTCCTGTGGTCATGTATGGATGTGAGAGTTGGACTGTGAAGAAGGCTGAGCGCCGAAGAATTGATGCTTTTGAACTGTGGTGTTGGAGAAGACTCTTGAGAGTCCCTTGGACTGCAAGGAGATCCAACTAGTCCATTCTAAAGGAAATCAGTCCTGAATATTCATTGGAAGGACTGATGCTGAAGCTGAAACTCCAATACTTTGGCCACCTGATGCGAAGAACCAACTCATTGGAAAAGACCTTGATGCTGGGAAAGAGTGAAGCTGGGAAGAAAAGGGAACGAAAGAGGAGGAGATGGTTGTATGGCATCACCAATGCAAGTTTGAGTAAGCTCCGAGAGTTGGTGATGGACAGGGAAGCCTGGCGTGCTGCAGTCTACGGGGTTACAAAGAGTCAGACATGACTGAGCGACTGAACTGAATTGAACTTCTGAAGATCAACTTAAGTGACCTGTTTCCAAGTACACATGTTTTTGATTTTCATGATTTTCACATTTTCAATCCTTATAATTGTAAAAAAAAAAAAAAAAACTTGGCACACCAATACTCCTCAGAGTGTTTCTGCTAACATCCAACAGTTTTCCACTGCAAAGTTTCAGGAAGAATCTATTGATAAACAATTTAACTGGAGAATATCATGGACTCGGGAAAATAAAATTTGTCCACTTCCTGTTAACACTAGTTAACAAGGCATTATCATTAGAAAAAAGAACTAGACTTAACAGTTCTCAAAAGTACTACTAGCCATTCAGAAGTTATCTTGTGCCAAGCCATATGCTATTTTATATATGTTTTACTTAAATATCCTAACAATTTAGGAGATAGCAATTATCATTATTCCATTTTACAGATAAGGAACAGAGAAGTTCTTGTTTAAACTCATGTAACTTATACTTGGATGAACTAGTGCTCCCCCATAATTCATGTCCACTCAGAATTTCAGAATATGAACTTATTTAAAAATGGGGCCTTTGCAGGCATAATTTTTTTTTTAAAGAAACTAACCATGACTGGATAAAATGACATGGTGTGTGTGTATGTGTGTGTGAACAATGGAATACTACTCAGCCTTAAAAAAGAATGAAATAATGCCATTGCAGCAGCATTGGAGAAGGCAGTGGCACCCCTCTCCAGTACTCTTGCCTGGAAAATCCCATGGATGGAGGAGCCTGCTGGGCTGCAGTCCATGATGTTGCTGGGAGTCGGACACGACTGAGTGACTTCACTTTCACTTTTCACTTTCATGCATTGGAGAAGGAAATGGCAACCCCCTCCAGTGTTCTTGCCTGGAGAATCCCAGGTTCGAGGGAGCCTGGTGGGCTGCCATCTCTGGGGTCGTGCAGAGTCTGACACGACTGAAGCGACGCAACAGCAGCAGCAGCATGGATGGCCCTAGAGATGATTGTACTAAGTGCAGTAAGCCAGAAAGAGAACAATAAATGCCGTGTCATATCACTCATATGTGGAATCTAAAATATGACACATGAATTTATCTGTGAAACTGAAACAGACTCACAGACATAGAAAACAGACTTGTGATTGCCAAGGGGGAAAATGTGGGAGGGATGGACTGGGAGTTTGGGATTAGCAGATGCAAACCATTAAATACAGAATGGATAAACAAAAAAGTTCTAGCACAGGGAACTCAACAGTAGTTAAGAACAGGGAAGACTGCCATGCTACAGCCCATGGGATTCCAAAGAGTCTGACTTGACTTAGTGACTGAATAACATCAACTATAGTTAATATCCTGTGACAAATAACCATGGAAAAGAATATGAGAAAGAATATATACATACATACATATTGCCTCAGAACATCCAGAAGGAAACAACTCAGTTGACACTTTGATTTCTGGTCCCTAGAACTGTGAGAAAAGAAATCCCGTGGTCTTAAGCCATGAAATTTGTAGCAGTTTGGTGCAGCAACCATAGGAAAATAGTTTGTAAAGAACTGGGGCTTCCCACATGGTGCAGCAGGTAAAGAAGCTGCCTGACAATGCAGGAGATGCAAGAGATGCGTGTTCAATCGCTGGGTCAGGGACATCCTCTGAAGGAGGGCATGGCAACCAGCTCTAGTATTCTTGCCTGGAGAATCCCCATGGACAGAGGAGGCTGGCAGGCTACAGTCCATGAGGTCTCAAAGAGTTGGACACCACTGAGCAACTAAACACGATTAGACAATCTTAAATCCAGTTCTGACTTTAAAGGCTAATCTTTCAGTCATTTACTGCAATAATCTCAGAAGGTTTTATGCAAGTGGCTGTCATATCACTAATTACTCTTTATGACTATTGTAAGTGAGAGTAGAAAATATTCATTTTTTTTTACCTCTAGGCCTAGTATAATGCCTGACCTATAACACATTTAACCAGTCATAAAAAATAAAAAAAATCCATTTCTTTAAACAGACAAATCCTTCCTTCTTTTCTAGTTCTTCAATCCTTATAGTTAACATGTAAATGCTTTGGTTAGTATCAACAGCAATAAAGAAAACAGCATGTATAATTATATTATTATGCACATTTCTATAGTTTATGAATTTATTATTTTGAATTTAATCTCTCATTCTTAAGGCACGTTCTGATTGTGAATCATCTAATGTTTGCATTTTCATTTTATTCTTTATATTCTGCCTTGTTATAGGAAGGACTTAAAGCAATTACTTTATAACAGCACAATAAAATAAACTGACAAAATTGCATGTGAAAAGGAGCTCATGCACAGAATAAAAAAAAGTTAATGTAATGGTAAGAGCAATGTTTGAACAAAAAAACTCATAGAATAGATTCTTGACCTTGTTAAAGATGGGCCACAAATTTCTTGCTGAACAGTAGAACGTAAATGCTAGAAGAAGAAGATAAACTCAGAGTGCGGTCAAGTTAAAACACCCCAGTTGTTCAGGAGGCCCTTAATAAGTTGTCCTTGACTGAAGACCAAGGAGATTTCTCTGGGCCTCCACATAAAAGAAAGAATTCCATACACTGGATCCTAAGCTATGCTGTCTTCTTGGGGAACAGGATTCTGTCACCTGAGTCATACAAAAACAAGGCTCAGACCTTGACTCTACCACTTGCCAAATGTATGATCTCAGAGAGGTTCTTGAATTTGTTTCATTTTTGTTAACAAATAATGAAAATTACCTCATGGGATTCTTAACAAGGCTTGGAAGAAGATGTAAAACATTTGGCAGAACGTCCATCCACACAAATCTACAGAACCAGGAGCGTGTGACTGAGGCCCTCTGCAGAGCCAAGTTCAAGTGCCCTGGCCACTAGAAGATCCACATCTCCAAAAAGTGGGGATTTACTAAGCCTAAAGCAGATAAACTTGGAAACATGCTAGCAGAAAAGCAGTTCATCCCAGATGAATGTGGGGTCAAATGCATCCCTAATTGTGGCCCTGCAGACAAATGGCAGGCCCTGCACTCTTGACAGCTTTGACGTCGTCCCCTCCTTATTCGTGCCCATCAATAAATCCTACTTTCCTGTCAAAAATAAATATATAAAACAAAATATGTGGCAAAGAGAAGACCCTCCTTGTTAGTTCTCTTCTCTTAATAATGATTATCTTTCACCATCAACCTCTCAGCAATGCTTCATTTGAAAATATCTTTTTGCCCTTCATCTTCTGCTCTTTGATCTAAACTGATGTTCATTTTTAGCAGTTTACAAGCTACTAAGTTGTAATTCTATATTTACGTAGGTAAGCACACACTACTTTATACTTAGTAGTGTGGCACATATACACACTTAACTTATGTATATTTTGCTTAAATATTTTAAATAAAAAAAGATTAAAAATAGCTATGTCAAAAAGTGAGCAATTCTGCTCATCATTCTATTTAGCAAACACAGGCTTCAGATTGAATTGAGATGGGAGGTTGAGCACTGCTGTTTAATTTCAAACCTGTCTTACTTCTATCTGTGCCACTGTGAGTCTCACCAGTAAAGACAGATATCTGTCAACAATCACAGCCCCCAGACCAAAGCCAACCTTTCATCTAGTGTTTTTCTGAGAGATCATCCAAACTTTGGAGGAAAAAATGGACTTATGGTGAGACAGCTGATTCCTAGCGTACTATGAACTGAAAATTTGATTCTCTGTGATCATACGTATAATTGAGAATCAGGTTTTAAAACCTAGGTTGTACAGAAGGTAGGACCTCACTTTGTAGCCTAAAAAGAAAATATATCTTCAATAAATATATGTTGTGAGAAAGAGAAAGGAAAAGAGAGAGAGTGAAGGAGGGCTGGGAGTTTAAATAGGCTTTCTGCCTACATAAAACCAAGTATTCACATCTATATTATTTCTTTGTCTGCTTCTCACAAAGCTTCAGCTCTGGCCCTTTCTTCCTAGATGGAATGTTAGACTTTCCAGAGAATTTCTCTAGCTTCCTGTTTCCTCTTCTCAGAAAGAATCTAGACAACTCACTACACATCCCTTTGTGCAGACTGTTGGATTGCCTCAGCCTCAGAGGGATACAAATAAAAGAATGCTAGACTGGAGTCAGGAGGTCTGAGGCCCAGTTCCCCCTCCCCTGACAATTGTGCAACATCTGACCATATGCCTAGTCTCTCCCTGGGCCTCAATCCTTTCATATCAACACAGAAGGAGCAGAAGTAGGTGATCTCTATCACATCATGTTAATGGATAGCTTTTGGATTTATATTCTACCTAGGTTAGGCCTTGTCCAGATCATGAAGACAGAAATACCATCTCCTTCACTCCTTAAGGACTTTAGATGGGATTTCATTTCTCTCACATGATTGAAAACTTCCTTTTCCCAACACTGAGAGTTTTTAACCTCAAGCTGAAATTAATAGGTTTTAGAATGTCTTCAATAAAAACGATTCTATGTGTTCCTATTTTATATTCATAGCTGAAAAATATGATAATGAAAGCTCAACATTCAGAAAACTAAGATCATGGCATCTGGTCCCATACTTCATGGGAAATAGATGGGGAAACAGTGGAAACAGTGGCAGACTTTATTTTTTGGGGCTCCAAAATCACTGTAGAGGGTGATCAGCCATGAAATTAAAAGACGCTTACTCCTTGGAAGGAAAGTTATGACCAACCTAGATAGCATATTCAAAAGCAGGGACATTACTTTGCCGACTAAGGTCCGTCTAGTCAAGGCTATGGTTTTTCCAGTAGTCATGTATGGATGTGAGAGTTGGACTGTGAAGAAAGCTGAGCACTGAAGAATTGATGCTTTTGAACTGTGGTGTTGGAGAAGACTCTTGAGAGTCTCTCGGATTGCAAGGAGATCCAACCAGTCCATTCTAAAGGAGATCAGTCCTGGGTGTTCTTTGGAAAGAGTGATGCTAAAGCTGAAACTCCAGTACTTTGGCCACCTCATGCGAAGAGTTGACTCACTGGAAAAGACTCTGACGCTGGGAGGGATTCGGGGCAGGAGGAGAAGGGGATGAACGAGGATGAGATGGCTGGATGGCATCACCGACTCAATGGACGTGAGTTTGAGTGAACTCTGGGAGTTAGTGATGGACAGGGAGGCCGGGCGTGCTGTGATTCATGGGGTTACAAAAGTCAGACACGACTGAGCAACTGAACTGAACTGATACCAAAAACCTCTCTGTATATCTTATAATTTCTTATAAGAAACACATTTGAACCATATTTTACTAGTGGATCTTAGGTTGATTTTTTTTCAGAAGGCAGTCACCAGCTGCAGTCACTCCTAACAAGAGAGTCAGCCAGTCCTTTGAGCTTTGAAGGCAAGCATTAACTTCCTCTTTGTAGCTATAAAAGTCCTAGATGGCTCTTTCAATTAAAGGCTATTTTGTCTACATTGAAAATATGTTGTTTAGTGCAGCCATCATCATTAATTATCATGGCACCCCACTCCAGTACTCTTGCCTGGAAAATTCCATGGATGGAGGAGCCTGGTAGGCTGCAGTCCATGGGGTCGCTAAGAGTCGGACACGACTGAGCGACTTCACTTGAGATTTTCACTTTCATGCGTTGGAGAAGGAAATGGCAACCCACTCCAGTGTTCTTGGCTGGAGAATCCCAGGGACGGGGGAGCCTGGTGGGCTGCCATCTATGGGGTCGCACAGAGTCGGACACGACTGAAGTGACTTAGCAGTAGCACATTTTCTGGATAAGTTGGTGCAGTTTCTGCCTCAGCGTTGCTGCTTCATTTTGCAGTTTGATNAAGGTCCGTCTAGTCAAGGCTATGGTTTTTCCAGTAGTCATGTATGGATGTGAGAGTTGGACTGTGAAGAAAGCTGAGCACTGAAGAATTGATGCTTTTGAACTGTGGTGTTGGAGAAGACTCTTGAGAGTCTCTCGGATTGCAAGGAGATCCAACCAGTCCATTCTAAAGGAGATCAGTCCTGGGTGTTCTTTGGAAAGAGTGATGCTAAAGCTGAAACTCCAGTACTTTGGCCACCTCATGCGAAGAGTTGACTCACTGGAAAAGACTCTGACGCTGGGAGGGATTGGGGGCAGGAGGAGAAGGGGATGAACGAGGATGAGATGGCTGGATGGCATCACCGACTCAATGGACGTGAGTTTGAGTGAACTCTGGGAGTTAGTGATGGACAGGGAGGCTGGGCGTGCTGTGATTCATGGGGTTACAAAAGTCAGACACGACTGAGCAACTGAACTGAACTGATACCAAAAACCTCTCTGTATATCTTATAATTTCTTATAAGAAACACATTTGAACCATATTTTACTAGTGGATCTTAGGTTGATTTTTTTTCAGAAGGCAGTCACCAGCTGCAGTCACTCCTAACAAGAGAGTCAGCCAGTCCTTTGAGCTTTGAAGGCAAGCATTAACTTCCCCTTTGTAGCTATAAAAGTCCTAGATGGCTCTTTCAATTAAAGGCTATTTTGTCTACATTGAAAATATGTTGTTTAGTGCAGCCATCATCATTAATTATCATGGCACCCCACTCCAGTACTCTTGCCTGGAAAATTCCATGGACGGAGGAGCCTGGTAGGCTGCAGTCCATGGGGTCGCTAAGAGTCGGACACGACTGAGCGACTTCACTTGAGCTTTTCACTTTCATGCGTTGGAGAAGGAAATGGCAACCCACTCCAGTGTTCTTGGCTGGAGAATCCCAGGGACGGGGGAGCCTGGTGGGCTGCCATCTATGGGGTCGCACAGAGTCGGACACGACTGAAGTGACTTAGCAGTAGCACATTTTCTGGATAAGTTGGTGCAGTTTCTGCCTCAGCGTTGCTGCTTCATTTTGCAGTTTGATGTTATGGAGAGATGTTTCTCCTTAAATTTTATAAACTGAACTTTTGCAAGTTTCAAACTTTTGTTCTGCAGCTTCCTCATCTCTTACAGCCTTCATAAAACTGGAGAGAGTTAGGGTCTTGTTCTGGATTAGACCTTGGTTAATGGACTGTTGTGGCTGGTTTGATCTTCTGTCTAAACCATTACAATTTTCTCCATATCAACAATAATAAGTCTGTTTCACTTTCTTATCACCTGTGTGTTCACTGGACTAGAACTCTGAATTTTCCTCATGAGCTTTTCCCATTCACAACCTGCCTAACTGTTTGGCACAGGAGGCCCAGCTTTTGGCCTATCTTGGCTTCCAACATGCCTTCATCACTAAGCTTGATCATCTCTAACTTCTCATTTAAAGTGAGAAGCATGTAACTCTAACATTTTTGAACACTTAGAAGCCATTGGAGGGTTATTAACTGGCCTAAGTTCAATATTTTCATGTCTTAGGGAATAGGAAAGTCCAAATAGGGGAAGAGATGTGGGGGAATGACTGCTCTGTGGAACAGTTAGAACACCACAATGTTAAGTTTGCAACCTCATATGGACATGGTTCAGGGTGCCCCAAAACAATTACAATAGTAACCTCAGAGATCACTGATCACAGATATAATGATCAAAGCTTGAAATATTTAGAGAATTACACACAATGTGACACAGAGACACAGAGTACAAAATGCTGTTGGAAAAATGGCATTGATAGGTTTGTTCAACAAAGGCTTGACATAAACTCTCAATTAATAGTAAACAATATCTGTGAAGTGCCCTTGTATGTAAATAAAACAACATGCAATAAAATGAGGTATGCCCTTGGACTGCAAGGAGATCCAACCAGTCAGTTCCAAAGGAAATCAGCCCTGAATGTTCCCCGGAAGAACCGATGCTGAAGCTGAAACTCCAATACTTTGGCCACTTGATGCAAAGAACTGACTCATTGGAAAAGACCCTGATGCTGGGAAAGATTAAAGGCAGGAGGAGAAGGGCATGACAGAGGATGAGATAGTTGGATGGCATCACTGACTCAATGGACATGAGTTTCAGCAGGGTCTGGGAGTTGGTGAGGGACAGGGAAGCCTGGCATCCTGCAGTCCATGGGGTCGCAAAATGGACATGACTGAGCAACTGAACTGAACTCATGCCTGTATATTATATTGTTTAAGGTTGAGATTTCATTTCTGAAGACTGGCCAAGGGTCATGGCTGATTATGACAGAAACTATCCATTACCTACACACTTATATTCCCCCTTTTCTTTACTGCTGGCAGAATCCTGGTATGTGCAGCTACCATACCAAGGGTGGTCCTACTGGGAATTTTGATCCCTGTTCCAGTTCTGAACAATGAATCACAAATGATCTGAATTAATTACAGTAATGCCATCCCTTTTCCTTCTTCCCTTGACTTGTAGTAATTTATCTTCAGGCATCATGTGACCCAGTTCTGACCAAGGTGATGTAAGGAAGGTCTGATGGATAGCAGCTTCTGGGAAATTTTGTTCTTTTAATTAAAAAAATACTAAAAGATACAGTGGGTGTTCCTCCCTTCATGCCTATCGAGTAGATATCAAACCTCAACATACTGCAACCATCCTGTGACTATGAGGCAATAAAGAATAGAAGGCAAGCTGCTGGCTTCCCTGGTGGCTCAGTGATAGAGAATCTGCCGGCCAATGCAAGAGACATGGGTTCAATCCCTGATCCAGGAAGATCCCACCTGCTGCAGAGCAACTAAGCCCATGCGCCACAACTATTGAGCCTGTACTCTGGAGCCTGCATGCCACATCTCCTGAAGCCCACCTCCCTAGAGCCCGTGCTCCACAACAAGGTAGCCACCACAATGTGAAGCCCTGCACTGCAGCTAGAGAGTAGCTTCCACTCACCACAACTAGAGAAAGCCCATGTGCAGAAACAAAAATCCAGAAGACACAGCACAGCCAAAAATAAAAGTAAATAAGAAATTTTTAAAAAGAAGCTAACCTGCCCAGGATGGTCCCTATTGGCATCAATGAACTGCCTCATCAGCCTTGGGCTGTCTACTTCTTGATTTTTTGTTATGTGAGACAAATGAATCTCTATCTGCTTTATCCACTCTAGTTTTGCTTGATATTACTTATAGCTGAATGCATTCCTATACAATACAGCTACCAACATGGACAGAAATACTTACCTAATTATGATGACAAGGCCTGATTTCTGAGAATCTCCGTATTTTGTATGGCTAGATTAAGACATTTAAATGTCAAAACTTCACAAATTCAATGCTTAAAAATATAGCGCAATTCAGTGTAACTATAAGAAGAAAGCAAGAATGCATGGTTTTGGTAAACTTCTGTAGGAATGACAAGTCTTATTGGCTTACTAAATTTAGGGGGTTTTAATCAGGCTGAAAGTACATCTCTGACCCTCAATTGTTGGATAAAAGTAAATGTTGATCATTTTAATTATGCTGATGATATTAAAAGGAAAATTATATTAACTTTTATCAATTGTTTAGTAAATGGTAAGTAGATAGCATATTGAAAAGCAGAGACATTACTTTGCCAACAAAGGTCTGTCTAGTCAAGGCTATGGTTTTTCCAGTGGTCATGTATGGATGTGAGAGTTGGACTGTGAAGAAAGTTGAGCGTGGAAGAATTGATGCTTTTGAACTGTGGTGTTGAAGACTCTTGAGGGTCACTTGTACTGCAAGGAGATCCAATCAGTCCAGCTTTAGTATCATTCCTTCCAAAGAAATCCCATTCTGGGATTTCTTTGGAAGGAATGATACTAAAGCTGAAATTCCAGTACTTTGGCCACCTCATGTGAAGAGTTGACTCATTGGAAAAGATTCTGATGCTGGGAGGGATTGGGGGCAGGAGGAGAAGGGGACGACAGAGGATGAGATGGCTGGATGGCATCACCGACTCGATGGACGTGAGTCTGAGTGAACTCCGGGAGTTGGTGATGGACAGGGAGGCCTGGCGTGCTTCGATTCATTGGGTCCCAAAGAGTCAGATGCGACTGAGCGACTGAACTGAAGTATTTTTCCTAAGTTGGCTCAGATGGTCAAGAATTTGTCTGCAATGCAGGAGACCTGGGTTCAGTCCCTGGGTAAGAAAGACTCCCTGGAGAAGGGAATGACAATCCACTCCAGTATTCTCGCCTGGAGAATCCCATGGACAGAGGAGCCTGGCAGGCTATAGTCTACGGGGTTGCAAAGAGTCGGACACAACTGAGCGACTTTTACTTTTTTTTCTTTACAACCGCTGTCTCAGTTAATCCTCCTAAGTCTATTTAGTACCACTATCCCCATTTTGCAGACAAAGGAACTGAGACTGAGATTGAAATGGGTTAAAACGTGACCTGCCCAAATTCATACAGTGAGTTAAGTGGCAGAGTTCAAAACCAGATGATTTCACTCTAGTCTGTCCTATTGACCACAAAACAAATTTAACAGAGCTTATTCCTCTATTTTATTGTAAATTTTTCTAGTTGTGACAGTCTCGATTCATTTTTAAAAATGCAAGTTAAAACATTGAAATTTTTTCCTAAATATTTGAGAATAAGTTGCCATCAGGATTGCTCTGAATATTCTAATGTGTGTAGTGTCTGGAATAGTGATTACTCCTCCCAAGACATGCACAAAAAGGTTTGTCCAAGTCCTTAATAGCTGTTACCTGTGAATGTGGCCCTATTTAGAAATAGGGCCTTTGCATATGTAATTACATAAAGGATATTGAGATAAGATCATTCTGGATTTAGGGTAAGACCTAAGTCTAATGATTAGTGTCATTATAAGAGAAAGGAGAGGGAAATTTGAGCTACTCAGATACAAAGGAGAGACACAAGGGAAATCCAAGTGAAGATGGAGGTGACCCAAGTATAGATCAAGAGATGCATCTCCAAGCCAAGGAACGACAAGGATTACCAGAGCCACCAGAAGCTAAGAAAGAGGCATGGAGGGACTTCCCTGGTGGTCCAGCATGTTAAGACTCTGCGTTCCCAGTGCACGTGGCATGGATTCAATCCCTGGTCATGGAAATAAGCTCCAGCATGGCACACAGAGAGGCCCAAGGGGGGCAAAGAAAGAGAGGCATGAAATGGATTCTCTCTCAGAACCTCCAGAAGGATCAACCCTATTGATATCTTGATTTTGGACTTGTGGCCCCCAAGACTAAAAGAATACATTTATGTAGTTTTAAGCTACCTAGCTTGTGATATGTTAATTCAGCAACTGTTGGAATCTAATACGGTGTGTAATTCCTACAAACAAAGGCACAATATAGTCATTAAAATCAAGGAATTAATACTGATACACCATAGGATTCTAATCCACTCAGTAATACCAACTGACCTAACAACATACTTGAAAGCAGAGGATCCACTTTCCATTTGTGTCATGTCTCCTTAAACTCCTAAATCTGGAGCTGTTTCTTGGCCTTTCCTTGACTTTCTTGACCTTGACAATTTTAAACAGTACAGATTACAAATATTTTGTAGAATGAATTTGCGTTTTCCCATTTTTTTCTTATGATTAGATTTAGGTACCATGTCTTTGGCGGTAATACTGGAGAAGAGATACTCTGCTCTTTTCACTACATCCCATCAGGTGATACATAGTTCAGTCTGTCCCATCACTAATCACAGTTCTCTGATGACCTGGTTAAGATGGTGGCTGCCAGAATTCTTCACTGTAGAATTACTCGTTTTTCCTTTGTCACTAATAAGCATTCTATGGAGAATCACCTTGAGACTGTTATCCCTCATCACAAAATACAGACTCATGGTTTTCATTTTATTCAACATTCATAATGTAATGATTATTTTATTTTTAAATTGTCCCCCCCACAGTCTGGCCAGTGTGAAAGTCTTCAAACTGGCTTTCTTTCCCTTTGATGTGTACACGTTATTCTTTAGACACTTTCTTTCTGGCACAAAAAGATGTCCCAGAACCATTTTTCTCTTTTCCCTCCCCAGCCATGAAATAAGACATATACTGGAGGATGGTATTTAAAAATCAAGATCTGGCTGCGAGGTGTCTTTGAGTGTGTGGAAGTATAGCTGCCCCCCGCCCACCCCATCCTCCCAGTACTCACATACACATTCACATTAATGTCTATATATTTCTCTATCTATATAGATAGAAAAGTATAGGTTCACAATTTTAATCAAGTACTCACATACACATTCACATTAATGTCTATATATTTCTCTATCTATATAGATAGAAAAGTATAGGTTCACAATTTTAATCAAGACATAGTTCCTTCTAGTTAATTTCCTTTTCTGTACTTGGAATTCTCTTATCCAAAGGTGAGAAAATGAGGCTCTCATGATCTTCATGCTTTTACTGATTTATCCCAACCATAGGTAAGCAACTAATCTCTCATTATCCTGCCACCTTTTTCCACACAAAGATATACTGTCTACCCTTTTGAGGTTGTTTCACTGTACCAGACTCTCTCCCTATACATGCATCCTGCTCACCTGTCTGGTTTTGACACCCCTTATAACAGAAGCTTCCTCACTCTTGTCAGGCTAGGATACTCTCCTTTTATTTTATATATATATATATATATTTACTTATTTGGGTGCATTGGGTCTTTGTTGCAGCATGCAAGATCTTCACTTATTGTGGCATTGTGGGATCTTTAGTTGCAGTGTGCAGACTCTTAGCTGTGGCATGTGGGATCTAGTTCCTTGATCAGGGATCAAACCTGGGCCCCTTGCATTTGGAGCATGGAGTCTTAACCACTGGATCACCAGGGAAGTCCTGGGGATACTCACCTAAAAAAAACTCCCTCACTCCACTCAGGTCTTGACAACCCAAATCACCCTGCTCTTCACCTCCATACCCTGACTGGCTCCATCACCCCATGCCAAGTTGCCCCCATGAGTACATACTCATTTTACCCTACCCAAGCTCTGACACACCTGGACTGAGTTATCCTACCTTGTAAATGCCCTTCCTTATCCCACCCAATGCTCGACTGAGTGACTTCACTTTCACTTTTCACTTTCATGCATTGGGGAAGGCAATGGCAACCCACACCAGTGTTCTTGCCTGGAGAATCCCAGGGATGGGGGAGCCTGGTGGGCTGCCATCTATGGGGTCGCACAGAGTTGGACACGACTGAAGCGACTTAGCAGCAGCAGCAGCAGCCACATCCCACTGCTCTGACCACTTAGATCATGTCTGGCTTTTCCATTCAGGCTCTGGCATTTCATGTTCAGAATGTGGACATGTCCTCAAACTGCTTCTGCTCTGGGCTGCCCTCCTATGTAGACCCTCCTCATCTCACTTTGGCTCTGGTACCTTGTATCTGGTGTCCCTGCAGGAGACACTGTCCTCACCTGCTTGTGTGCTGTGACACTTGGGCCATCGTAGCTTCCCTCACTCTCGGGCACAGATATCTATCTTCATTAAGCCTGCTTAATAGCTCTAGGACTGAACTTTTCAGGAAGGGCAGGAAAGCAAAGGAGAAGATGAAAGGGGAAGGGGAGTTTATTTCTCCACTAAAGATAAAAGCCTTACTAGAAATTCACCGTGTAATACAGAGATAAATCGAATATACTGAGATCACTAACAAAGTGATCATTTTAATCATCTCTTCTAGTACTGATCTGGGAAATGAACAGAGTTTGGGGGAACATCTGAGAATCTACACTCTTCCCTCCTTACCACAATTGATAGGTATTTTTTGAGTTGTCTTTTACAGCACCCTTAATTTTATTTTAATGTAGAATAGTAAGAGAGAACTCTTATAAAGACATTACTTCTGGCTTCCACATGGGGTTGCTAGTTTAGACAGCTCTAGCATCTCACTTTTTATTGCCATTGATGAGGACCTGATGGTTGGGGTTCCTGCCCAGTTTTCAATGCTATACCATATTGGGCTGAACTCTATAGCCCTTTTCAGTTGACTTTTTCATGGTTAGTCATGGTTACCCAAACCATAACCACTGGTTCAGGGAGGCTGAGATCAAAGAAACTTCCACTATTGGCTGTACACTATGCCAATTCAAATTTAGGGAAATCTATTGGGGTGGACAAAGTTGGGTCCATCTATGATCTGTAGCAGAATAGAGACTATGATTCCAGAAAATGTAAAAACTAAAAGCAGTAATAACACACACACACACACACACACACACACACANTGGGGTGGACAAAGTTGGGTCCATCTATGATCTGTAGCAGAATAGAGACTATGATTCCAGAAAATGTAAAAACTAAAAGCAGTAATAACACACACACACACACAGCTCAACAGGAAGGGTGAACCTAGGCTGATGATCCAGACTGAACACAGAGGCCTTTATATTCCCAACAAAATAAAACAAAGAAAGCTAGAGGGTTTTCTCGAAAGCAGTGTTTTTCTTTTTTAAAAACCCATTTTTGGATAAATTTAAGGATCTCAATTTCTCTCCAGTCTAGATTTAAAAAACTATAACATTTTACTTTCTGAAACATAAACTATATACTGAACATAATCTTATTCTAATCTCATAATACTCCCAGAGATTCAGACTTCTGGCCCACATTACAATCTCCTCAATCTCTCAGTCTCTAGTGCTATGTCTTTATCTGTTGAAAATCAATGTTCAGATTACAAAATGGAAAATAGAATTAGCCATACCTATGGATTAATTGAAAGTTAATGAGTATGATTATTTCAGAAAGTTATGAATGAATGATGGGAACTGTTCAAACACAAGTGAATTAAACTTAAAAGTTTTTGCACAATGAAGGAAACTGCAAGCAAGGTGAAAAGGCAGCCTTCAGAATGGGAGAAAATAATAGCAAACAAAACAACTGACAAAGAATTAATCTCCAAAACATACAAGCAGCTCAATACCAGAAATATAAATGACCTAATGATGCTTTTGAACTGTGGTGTTGGAGAAGACTCTTGAGAGTCCCTAGGACTGCAAGGAGATCCAACCAGTCCATTCTGAAGGAGATCAGCCCTGGGATTTCTTTGGAAGGAATGATGCTAAAGCTGAAACTCCAATACTTTGGCCACCTCATGCAAAGAGTTAACTCATTGGAAAAGACTCTGATGCTGGGAGGGACTAGGGGCAGGAGGAGAAGGGGACGACAGAGGATGAGATGGCTGGATGGCATCACCGACTCGATGGACATGAGTCTGAATGAACTCCAGGAGTTGGTGATGGACAGGGAGGCCTGGTATGCTGCAATACATGGGGTCACAAAGAGTCAGACACAACGGAGCGACTGAACTGAACTGAATCAAAAAATGGGCCAAAGAACTAAACAGACATCTCTTCAAAGAAGACATATAGATGGCTAACAAACACATGAAAAAAAAAAATGGTCAATATCCCTCATTATCAGAGAAATGCAAATCAAAACTACAATGAAGTACCATCTCACACTGGTCAGAAAGGCTGCTATCCAAAAGCCTACAAGCAATAAATGTTAGAGAGGGTGTAGAGAAAAGGGAAGCCTCTTACACTGTTGCTGGGAATGCAAACTAGTACAGCCACTATGGAGAACAGCATGGAGATTCCTTAAAAAACTGGAGATAGAACTGCCATACAACCCAGCAATCCCACTGCTGGGCATACACACCAAGAAAAACCACAATTGAAAGAGACTCATGTACTCCAGTGTTCATTGCAGCACTGTTTATAATAACTAGGACATGGAAGCAACCTAGATGTCCCTCAGCAGAAGAATGGATAAGAAAGTTGTGGTACATATACACAGTGGAATATTACTCAGCTATTAAAAAAGAAAGCATCTGAGTCAGTTCTAATGAGGTAGATGAAACTGGAGCCTATTATACAGAGTGAAGTAAGTCAGAAAAGAAAACACCGATATAGTATATTAATGCATATATATGGAATTTAGAAAGATGGTAACAATGACCCTATATGCAAGACAGCAAAAGAGACACAGATGTAAAGAACAGACTTTTGGACTCTGTGGGAGAAGGCGAAGGTGGCATGATTTGAGAGAATAGCATTGAAACATGTTTATTACCATATGTGAAATAGATCACCAGTCCAAGTTTGATGCATGGAACAGGGCACTCAAACCTGGTGCACTGGGGCAACCCAGAGGGATGGGATGGGCAACACATGTTCACCCGTGGGTGATTCATGTCAATGTATGGCAAAATCTGCCACAATATTGTAAAGTAGCCCCCAATTAAAATAAATTAATAAAAAAGTTAGGAATTCATGATGGGAATTGTTCAAACACAAGTGAATTACCAAAAAAAGAGTAAATATATAAAATTTTATTATATCTGTTTTTAAGCAATTCTTT
Organism: Redunca redunca; assembly: GCA_006410935.1. Classification (NCBI taxonomy): domain Eukaryota; kingdom Metazoa; phylum Chordata; class Mammalia; order Artiodactyla; family Bovidae; genus Redunca; species Redunca redunca. Next base: position 531,564 of record SJYQ01004883.1, on the reverse strand, counting down.
AAGATTTTTTGTTAATATGGACCATTTTTTAAAGTCTTTATTGAATTTTGTACTATATTGTTTCAATTGGTGGGGGGGTTAGTTTACGTATTGATATTTTGGCTATGATGCAAATGGGATTTTAGCTCCCCAAGCAGGGTTTGAACCCACACCACCTGCACTGGAAAGTGAAGTCTCAGTCATTGGACTGCCAGGGAAGTCCTTATAATTTTAAATTAATGATGCTTTCTCAGATCAGCAAGTATGATAATTACATGACCATTTGGCTTACTACCATATGGTGCCTAGTCTTTATGTAATCTCTTATCCTTACCTCCAAATGTAGTTCAATTTCACCTCTCACTACAGCTATTCTGAATCTTACTGTTTCAATTACACCATTGTCTATTTTGCTCTAACCTAGTGAACTGATCTCCTGCTTTACCATGAAAACAGAGACTGTCAGGCATTGAAACAATGGCAGAACAATGGCTCTCCAAAGATGCCCATGACTCCTCCCTGCAACCTGTGAGCTTGTTACCTTGCCCAGCAAAAGGGTCTCTGCAGATGAAATCAAGGGTATGGACCTTGAGATGGGGAGTTATCCTGGATACTCTGGATGGGCCCAGTCAAATCACTTGAGTCGTTAAAAGCAGAGAACCTTTCCTGGCTGCAGTCAAAAGAGATGTGACAATAGAAGATGTTGGAGAGATATGAAGCATGAGAGGGGCCTGACCTGCCATTTCTGACTTTGAAGATGGAGAAAGAGGGCCAGCCAAAAAAAGAAGCATCCTCTAGAAGCTGGCAAGAGGTCCAGCTAAAAACCAATAAGAAAGCAAGTACTTTAGTCATAACCACAGAGATGGACTTCAATACTAAAGCCTCTCTAGGGTACTCTTGCCTGGAAAATCCCATGGACGGAGGAGCCTGGTAGGCTACAGTCCATGGGGTCGCTAAGAGTCAGATACGACTGAGCATCTTCACTTTCACTTTTCACTTTCGTGCATTGGAGAAGGAAATGGCAACCCACTCCAGTGTTCTTGCCTGGAGAATCCCAGAGACAGGGGAGCCTGGTGGGCCGCCGTCTATAGGGCCGCACAGAGTTAGATGCAACTGAAGCAACTCAGCAGCAGCAGCAGGGGAACACAGCTCGAAGGACACCTTCATTTCAGACTGGTGATACTGGAGCAAAGGAATCATTTGAACCTGTCAGATATCTGACCTACCATGAAACAATAAATGTTTATTGCTTCAGTTCAGTTCAGTCACTCAGTCGTGTCCGACTCTTTGTGACCCCATGAATCGCAGCATGCCAGGCCTCCCTGTCCATCACCAACTCCCAGAGTTCACTCAGACTCACGTCCATTGAGTCAGTAATGCCATGCAGCCATCTCATCCTCTGTCCTCCCCTTCTCCTTCTGCCCCCAATCCCTCCCAGCATCAGAGTCTTTTCCAATGAGTCATCTCTTCGCATGAGGTGGCCAAAGTACTGGAGTTTCAGCTTTAGTATCATTCCTTCCAAAGAAATCCCAGGGCTGATCTCCTTCAAAATGGACTGGTTGAATCTCCTTGCATTCCATTGCTTAAGCTATTAAATTTGTTAGGGAAGCATTAGGACATAAACACAAATGTGAATGCACACTATTGTCTATGTTTTTGGTTTCATGTTTGATTGCTTTCAGAAAACTTCCAGAGTGAGAAATATTATATTATTTGATATGCACTATTTTTGCAGTTAATACTCATTATAAAATTATTTCTTCAATGACTGTTTTTAGGTCTAAGGTTCTGGTTGAATAGTTTATTTGAGATTTAAAGCTCAGAGTCTCCTGCTTCCTCCCTTCCTCCCCTCCTTTCTTAGAGTGTACACCACGGGTGTACATGTGTTCCCCATCCCGAACCCCCTTTCTTAAACTTAACCTTTTTTATCTTGAGGATTTTTGTGATAAGGAATATTGCAGTGCTCTGGAGACTGATATATATATTTTTAATAACCACAGCGTTTCCAGCCTTCTCTGTAAATTGCTTTGATTTTTACTATACTTCATTGAATCCTGTACTCAGCAGGATTCAAGTGGAAGGCAATTTTACTGTTGCTCAATATTCCCCATTAAATTTACCCTCTTGGCTCATTCTTCCTCTTTCTTGGATAAAATCTCCAGAAGATCCTATAGTTTTTGAGAAGCTACTAGATGTGAAAACATAATCTTATTTTTTCTGTAGTAGCAAGTCCACTTCAACCAAGGGGCATCACCCTACAGTCTTCTTTATCATGCCCCCCACCTTGCTCTTCCAATCCTTTGTCCTAAAGCTGAAACCAGAATGGGAGTGGAAGGAGGCAGACTGACGAGACTAGTTTGAGTGTAATTAGGTATTGGTGCCCTCTGGGTGTGTCAGATGACCAGTTGCTTCTCTCCTGGCATGTTTCTGTGGGTCCCTTGGCAATTGTCTTGCTGGGATGTCCAGCTGCTGCCCCCGGCACTTGCAATATTTCCTCTATTCAGTCAGATGTGATTGCTCTCAAGCCCTAGCTTCCAGCAATCCATCCTCTTATGCTAAGGTTAGCTCTCCAGGCAGAAATTTTTTAGGGAAAACTGGAAAACTAATCTAGACGGTTCACAGCAGACTACCTCCATGGGACTCCTCTGATCCATAGAGAAAAACATACTTCTGTTTTAATGTTCCCAGTTGTTCTCTTTGTTCATCAAATTCTCTCCCTTCTCTTGGCTTTTGGCAGAACCTGCCAGTCACTTAGCCAGACATAAGTCAGGTTCTAATCTTTGTTTTCCTGAATTTCAGTGCTCACAAGCTAAGCAGTCTGGTTCTCTTTAAGTCTGCCTCTCTTGAGAAGACTTGCTTAAGCTGAAATTTAATGTGAGCTGGGATAATTATTTAAATTACCCTCAACCTTCCATTATTTACTGCCTACTGAATTAGAAAAACCACATTTGGGGAGGGGACACTACCTTTATAAATGGTTCACTTTGCTTTAACCATAGAAGCATTTTATACTTATGATTTTCAATTTTGGGGCCTTGACCTAAATTTCCATATAGAAAGAACCATATTTTGATATTCTATTACATTTCTCCAAATGCTCTGCTTCTAAGATAGTGTCTTGTAAAATAAATGTTAAAATTCCTCTGAAATCAGTGTAATTGCTAGTACTCTAAGAGAGCACATTTATTTTTTTTCTTTTTTTTTTTAATTTTTAAAAATTTTTATTTTAACTTTAGTTTACTTTACATTACTGTATTGCTTTTGCCAAACATTAACATGAATTCACCACGAGTGTACAAGCGTTCCCAAACATGAATCCCTTCCCACCTCCCACCCCATACCATCTTACTTGATAGTATACATGTTTCAATGCCATTCTCCCATTTCATCCCACCCTCTCCCTCTCTCTCTCCGAGAGCACATTTAGAAAGTATCTACCCAACCCCTGCTCTGGCCATTTAGTTTTATTAGAAGGAAAGGAAACATAAGATTATTTCCTGAGGGAAGCTTCCAGATAAAGTTCCGCTGCCTGCGGTTGACTATCTCCATAAATTCTTATATACCTTTGCATTGTCTTAAAATCTAATGGATTAAAGAAACACTTGAATCAGTTACACTTCCAAATATATGGAATTTGCTACTGTTTACTTAAGACTTCTTTTTCAGAATATATATTATCCAGATTAATGAGGCCTAAATCTTCAGTACTTCTTTATCTAGATCCATGATTTATTGAACCAGTGAACTAATAACAAAAGCAGGTAATTCATGTCTAAAACAGGAGTGGAATCTCATCAGATTGAGAAAACAAAAGGAATTTATTGATTGAAAGGCTCATGAGATTAAAATTGATAACAAATGATGCTATATATATTTATGAAACACGTAACATGAGATTCTATACATAAGGGATTACTAAAATATTTCTTAAACCAATTACACTTTATTAAAATATTTAAAGGCACAGGGTTGTCAGGCATGTAGTAAGACTAGAGGTTGGCTGTCACCCAGGAATATCTAACTCAGAGGCTGAATTTTAAAACAAAATCTCAATCCTCATATAAGTTCCTCATTATATACAGAGACTCTGATGTTAATTTTTAAAAATTGCTGAAGTAAAATTCTATATATTGGACTCAGCTTTCCCATTGGACTTACACTATATAATTAAAGAGAATTCTTTCAGGTAAGAGAAATTTTTCTAAATTAACATTTAAAAATAATACTTTTTAAAATATTCAGCCAAAGATAAAGAAATTTAAGTCCCAGAGATATGACTTAAAGTGAGATACAGAACCTAAAATAAAATAATACACTCAAAATTAGGCACTTCAGAAAGGCAGATTAAAAGCATTGAATAAAGAGATTCCTTTGTTCTTAAAAAAAAAAAAAAATTAGGCACTATCAGTTGAGATGGGAGTAGCCAAGTAGCAGAGAATACTTTGGTGGTAACAAATTCAAATACCTTTTATTTTATCCAGTTTCCCCATCTGCCTTTTTCCTCTTTTCTTCACACATCCTACACAGTAATATTCTATTTGGTCTTTCATTTCTACTCTCTAAGTATTTCAAGACCCTCTATCCTCTCCAGCATCTTTAAACTCAAACTGCTATTTCATATTCTGCTTCCTCAAAGGTCTGTCAAGGATTAATTATGTTTATCTGATAAATTATTTCATGCTAAAATGTTAATGGTAGGCTAAAGCTTTATGTCATTTACTCCATATGATACATTTGTATGTGTTTCAGTTCAAGTACTTTCTGTAAAGATTATGACTAAATAAAAATTTCAGTTACTTATCATACAAGCTGGTAAGGAAGATGTTTTCAGAGCAGTGCTTTGGGTAGAATGTAGAGTATATTTTATAATGAGGCATCAACTCTATTTGTAGAACCTACAACTTATGCATTATCTTACCTACATTGGAACCATAGTATTCACAGTCACAGCCTTATTCACAAGTGATGAAAAATACTCAGATTTATGATTTTGCCCAAATTGATATAGATAGTGGTAGAATCCTGGCTTGTAAGTAATTAGAAGTAGATACAATGCTTTATATCAAAGAGACTAAGATTCTGTAGTAGGAAATAAAGATCTGAAAAAATGATGACTTTTGCTCTCATTCATATAGTGACTTATTCCTTGTTCATATAAAATAAATTCAGGGATAGGCCTTCCAGGGAAATGCAGAAGCTTTACATTGTTATGGATCCAGGCACCTTGAATCTTTTTGCTCCTGAATATGGCCTGCATCTTAAAATTCACTGCATCACCCAAGAGAACCACTGGAGCTCCGGCCATTATATTTGCCTCCCAGGAGGCTAGAAGAAAGAAAGAGGGTAAGAGTGTTCTTGTCTTTCAAGGATGCTTGCTGACAATAAAATATAATTTCTCCCTATATTGCATAGCTAAAATTTAATATAATCACTATGTCTAGCCACAAAGTAGATTATAAAATTTAATCTTTTAGCTGGAAAGTAACGTGACTGACAAAAATTGGTGTTCTTATAACTAAAGAATTAAGTATAGAAAGAGTCCTGGAAAATAATTAGCATCTTACTAGTCTTTAATTTTGTCATATCAATTGTGGATTAGCTTAGGGCTCTACTCCATCTCATCTTCATGCAATAATACAGGCTAGTAAAATCTCTACTACCTGGAATGTAGATGGTTCCTCGGGCCAAGGAAGATAGCATATATCACTTCCACTCACTTCCATTGGCCACTAGAAGTCACATGGGCACATCTGATTTCAAGGAGGCAGAGAAATGTAGTTTCATCATATGCTTTGATGAAGGAGAACAAGGGTGTTTGCGAAGAGGTCTGAAACTAGCAGATGGGAATTCTTCAGAGAACCAGTTAAACTAAGAACCTGAAGTGAAGTGAAGTCACTCAGTCGTGTCCAACTCTTTGCGACCTGTAGACTATAGCCCACAAAGCTTCTCTGTCCATGGGATTCTCCAGGCAAGAATACTGGAGTGGGTTGCCATTTCCTTCTCCAGGGGATCTTCCCGACCCAGGGATCGAACCCAGGTCTCCCACATTGCAGGCAGACGCTCTGCATCACCAGGGAAGCAAGGAGCAGCTAAATGGCTACCCAGGAATTATCAACCACACCAAAGGCAAGGAGAATTCTTCTAAAGGAAACTTGAGTACTCTTCAGAATCACAATCTAATTGACCATTTAAAAGTCTAGATTTCTTGACACTAGCCCAAGTGAGTCTGATTCTGTAGGTTTTGGATGGGACCCAGATCTCTTCTTTAACAAATATCTCAGAAGAGTCTTAGGAACATAACAACCCTTTGAGCAAAACTGCATAAAATGAGTATCAGAACAGCTAAAACAAATTTACAAAAAATAAAACCCAATCAAAAATTCAAAGCATTTTCAGTACGAGGAAGATGGAGGTGCTTTTATGGTTGTGAGATTATAGGTTAATGTTTTCAACTATCCAAAAGCTAGAATATAATCCTGGTTCATTCTAGATTTGAGAGGATTTTAAAAAATAATTGTCCTTCAATTTTGGTTTATTTTTGCTTACCAAACTACTAACTCTAAAAGATAAAAAAGTTTGTAAACACTGGCTTTGGTGTCAGCAGACCCATTCATACTATGTATGAATATCAGATCCCCCAGTTTCTTCTTATGTAAACTTGTGCAAATTTATACTTCGTCTGAAGTTGTTTTCTCACAATAGGGATAATACTGTCCTCATAGTTCTGTTAAAAAAAATAAATAAACAGGGGGAAGGATGGAGTGAAGGGATAGTTAGGGAGTTTGGGATGGACAAGTACATAGTGCTATATCTAAACTGAATAACTAACAAAGATTTACTGTATAGTACATGAAACTCTGCTCAGTGTTATGTGGCAGCCTGGATTGGAGGGGAGTTTGGGGGAGAATGAATACATGCATATGTACGGCTGAGTCCCTTTGAGGCTCACCTGAAGCTTCATCAGCTATCAGTTCAGTTCAGTTCAGTTGCTCAGTCGTATTCAATTTTTTGCGACCCCATGAATTACAGCACACCAGGCCTCCCTGTCCATCACCAACTCCTGGAGTTCACTCAAACTCACGTCCATTGAGTCGATGATGCCATCCAGCCATCTCATCCTCTGTCGTCCCCTTCTCCTCCTGCCCCCAATCCCTCCCAGCATCAGAATCTTTTCCAATGAGTCATCTCTTCTCATGAGGTGGCCAAAGTACTGGAGTTTCAGCTTTAGCATCATTCCTTCCAAAGAACACCCAGGACTGATCTCCTTTAGGATGGACTGGTTGGACCTCCTTGCAGTCCAAGGGACTCTCAAGAGTCTTCTCCAACACCACAGTTCAAACGCATCAATTCTTTAGCACTCAGCTTTCTTCACAGTCCAACTCTCACATCCATACATGACCACTGGAAAAACCATAGCCTTGACTAGATGGACCTTTGTTGGCAAAGTAATGTCTCTGCTTTTGAATATGCTATCTAGGTTGGTCATAACTTTCCTTCCAAGGAGTAAGCATCTTTTAATTTCATGGTTGCAGTCACCATCTGCAGTGATTTTGGAGCCCCCCAAAATGAAGTCTGCCACTGTTTCCACTGTTTTCCCATCTATTTCCCATGAAGTGATGGGAACAGATGCCATGATCTTCGTTTTCTGAATGTTGAGCTTTAAGCCAACTTTTTCACTCTCCTCTTTCAGTTTCATCAAGAGGCTCTTTAGTTCCTCTTCACTTTTGGCCATAAGGGTGGTGTCATCTGCATATCTGAGGTTATTGATATTTCTCCCGGCAATCTTGATTCCAGCTTGTGCTTCTTCCAGTCCAGCATTTCTCATGATGTGCTCTGCATAGAAGTTAAATAAGCAGGGTGACAACATACAGCCCTGACGTACTCTTTTTCCTATTTGGAACCAGTCTGTTGTTCCATGTCCAGTTCTAACTGTTGCTTCCTGACCTGCATATAGGTTTCTCAAGAGGCCTGTTTTCCCATTTCTTTCAGAATTTTCCGCAGTTTATTGTGCTTCACACAGTCAAAGGCTTTGGCATAGTCAATAAAGCAGAAATAGATCATTTTCTGGAACCCTCATGCTTTTTCGATCATCCAGCAAATGTTGGCAATTTGATCTCTTATACCCAATACAAAGTAAAAAGTTAAAAAAAAAAATACAAAGCAGAGATAAAACTGTAATAAAGAAAGTAAAAAAATGAAAATAACATATGTAAGATATTTAGCACCAGTATTTATTTAGCACAGCTAAACATGAAGAATTAGTTAGAAGTTAAAGAACTTTCAATGGTCATTGTCAACATATTCAGTAATCTAAGGATTCTCTTAGCACTAGTGTTAAAGAAATTCATAATATTTAATCCAATGTTTGTAGTTTAAATAAATTTCAGTGCTGCATGCAAAATTCTTTTTACTAATTTATAATAATGAACTACTTCTTTAGGCCAAAGAAAAAGAAGAGACCCAGTACAGAATAACATTAGAATGTAAAAATTAATTTATTAGGTAAATATTTTCCTCCTGCTGTTATTCTTCTGTTAAGTGCTTGCAAAATCCATGGTAAACACAAATTAATATCATCTTGTTAAGTAAATCTACATGATGTGGTGAAAGGAAATAAAACTTCTGAGTACTTTTTTCAAAGTATAAACTAGAACCAACATGAAAAAATAGAAGCAGTTTTTAGCTGGGCAAGTGAGGAACTGACTCAAGAACTGTGTAATCAGAATGAAAACTAAAAATATTGCTATTGCATGTATATCCACAGAGATCCCACCTTAGTCACTGGTATCAATTCTACATCAGATGTCAAGAGAAAACCATTAAGGCCTTGACGCACAGCCAGTTCTGCTGCAACAAAATTTAATGGCTGCCTCCCAACCGTGCTCAGCTGGTAATCTAACAATGGTTGACAACAAAAGCCATATCCCTCCCCAGCTGCTGTCCACTACCTGAAATGGACTGTTTAAAGGGCAGACAGATTGAATTCTATTAAAAAGCAAATCAAAAAAGAAAATTAAATAATGCCATACAGTTTGCTGTTGACTGTGGAAACACCATCTTGACTAACAAAGGAGGCAACCGTAGGTGTGTGCTGTGTTTTGACAGTAGGCTACAGTCCATGGGGTTGCAAAGAGTCAGACACGACTGAGCGACTTTACTCACTTACTTACTTAGAGATGAAGAACTCTCTTCCAGAAGGAGCAAAATGCAAGCCGTGAGACAAAGTAAGAGGCAGAGATGGGTCTACAGAGAAGCAAATGAAGCTTATAAGGCATTTTCCATGGTATTAGACAGGGAGTTAACATTTGGGTTCATAGGGTCATTCATTTTTATAAAATTTTCAAAAGTATATTAATAGCAGTTGGTTGAGATCACGGTTTCTATCTATCACATCTTAGTCTCCATCATACTCACCTTTGTGTGGAGGGTACTGAAGTCATCAGGGCGTTTTTGAGATACAACTACAGGGAAGTTGAATTCATGTACATTTAGTTTGGGTTTAATGGGATATATTTATCACTTCTATTTAAATTCTTGCTAGTCATCTTTGTGAAGGAAAATTAGGAATACTCCTACTGTCTATCAGGAAAACTCAGCCAGCATCAACACAAAGAAGTCTGCATCACAAACATGTCCTGTACTCTGGGCCTGAAATAATGTAGGCAGTGGAGATGAAAGAGGGTAGTCTGTGGGAAACTCTTCTTGGTAAAATGTAAAGTGGAGGATTCACTTCTTTAAAATTCTTAGTCAAGTAGAAGTTCTCTGCTGTTAGGAAAATATTATTTAATGGGTGGTATAAACTTATAAAAGCACCATACATTTTCATGGAAATTACAATAAGTAAATAGGAAAAGGAGTAAGTCAAGGCTGTATATTGTCACCCTGCTTGTTTAACTTATATGCAGAGTACATCATGAGAAACGCTGCACTAGAAGAAACACAAGCTGGAATCAAGATTGCCAGGAGAAATATCAATAACCTCAGATATGCAGATGACACCACCCTTATGGCAGAAAGTGAAGAGGAGCTAAAAAGCCTCTTGATGAAAGTGAAAGAGGAGAGCGAAAAAGTTGGCTTAAAGCTCAACATTCAGAAAACAAAGATCATGGCATCCGGTCCCATCACTTCATGGGAAATAGAAGGGGAAACGGTAGAAACAGTGTCAGACTTTATTTTTTTGGGCTCCAAAATCACTGCAGATGGTGACTGCAGCCATGAAATTAAAAGACGCTTACTCCTTGGAAGAAAAGTTATGAGCAACCTAGATAGTATATTCAAAAGCAGAGACTAAGGTCCATCTAGTCAAGGCTATGGTTTTTCCTGTGGTCGTGTATGGATGTGAGAGTTGGACTGTGAAGAAGGCTGAG
>SJYQ01004883.1:473186-520923 GCA_006410935.1 Redunca redunca | reverse complement strand
CTCATATTTTAATTTAAAAAAATTGGATCACCATACTAAAGGAAAGAAGTTTCTGCAGTCTCTCTGTAGAAAATATTATAAGGCATACCATTATGAAGAAACAATCAAAGAATCTGCCATTATAATATGTAGGAAAATAAATCTTAATAGATGTGCCTCAGGTAATTAATATAACTGTTTTGCTTTATTCTTTGAATTTTTGCTCTAAATATTCATTTTGTAGCTAATTGTACAGTCTTTTATTTAAAGACGGCTCCCCTCAAAAGTTATTCTATTTTCCATCATTTCAAGTTTCCTTTCCTGCTATTGTTCTATTAAGAGCCTGGCCTCTCTATGATAAAAGAAGTTATACCAGTTTTCTTAAGAGGAATATTCATATGTATACAAAAATTATATATTCCATATCACAATATATCTTTGAAATGTTATCAAAGTATAAGATATATATTAAAAAGTATAAAGATCATAAGAAGATAGCATGATAAACTTACCAAGCTTCACAAACTAAACATAACCATTTAACCTGTCCAAAGAAGAAAATTAATAGAATTTCAGATTCTCTGCTGGTACTTCCTTAAGTGTCTCCACTCCCCTTCTAAAGAATAGTCACTTTTAGGACTTCCCTGGTAGTCCAGTGGGTAAGATTTCACCTTCTAATACTGGGGTTACAGGTTTGAGCTCTGTTTGGAGAGCTAACATTCACATCCCTCGTATTCAAAAAACCAGAACACAAACAACAGAAGCAATATTTAACAAATTCAATAAGGACCTTCAAAATGGTCCACATCAAAAAAAAAAAAAAAACTTAAAAAAAAAAAAGGATAGCCACTCTCGTGACTTCTAATCCCACGGATCAGTTTTCCCTAGTTTTTCCCTAAACTTTATATAAAAGAAATTATGCAATATACATTCATTTGTGTCTGACATTTTATGTCACTGTCTGTAGCTATAATTTATTTATCCTCATGGTTGTATAGTGTTCCACTGTGTGAATAAATCATCCTTTATGTGATTTACTATTGATGAGAATTTGGGTAGTCTCTAGTTTGGAGCTACTACAGATGATACTCTTGTGAATACTCATGAATATGCATGTAAACACATGTACACATTTCAGTTGAGGATATATGCAGGATTGGACTATTGGCTTATGAATATCATTAAATTTTAAAAGGAAAATTACTTACCATGAGTTAGTTGTATTACTATATCTTTAAATCAAACCAAATTAAAATTTCTATGAATTGTTGAATATTATAATTTTGCTATTGAGTTAATATTTTGTTATAGAACTAAAGAGCCTCTTGATGAAACTGAAAGAGGAGAGTGAAAAAGTTGGCTTAAAGCTCAACATTCAGAAAACGAAGATCACAGCAAGGAGTCCCATCACTTTATGGCAAATAGATGGGAAAACAGTGGCTGACTTTATTTTTTGGGGACTCCAAAATCACTGCAGATGGTAACTGCAGCCATGAAATTAAAAGACGCTTACTCCTTGGAAGAAAAGTTATGACCAACCTAGACAGCCTATTAAAAAGCAGAGACATTACTTTGTCAGCAAAGGTCTGTCTAGTCAAGGCTATGGTTTTTCCAGTAGTCATGTATGGTTGTGAGTTGGACTGTGAAGAAAGCTGAGCACCGAAGAATTGATGCATTTGAGCTGTGGTGTTAGAGAAGACTCTTAAGGGTCCCTTGGACTGCAAGGAGATCCAACCAGTCCATCCTAAAAGAGATCAGTCCTGGGTGTTCATTGGAAGGACTGATGTTGAAGCTGAAACTCTAATACTTTGGCCACCTAATGCGAAGAGCTGACTCATTTGAAAAGACCCTGATGCTAGAAAAGATTGAGGGCAGGAGGAGAAGGGGATGACAGACGATGAGATGGTTGGATGGCATCACTGATTCAATGGACATGGGTTTGGGTAGACTCCTGGAGTTGGTGATGGACAGGGAGGCCTGGCGTGCTGCAGTTCATGGGGTCACAAAGAATCAGACATGACTGAGCGACTGAACTGAACTGAATAACGATAAGAAGATACTTTTTCTCAAATATGATATAAGATGTTATATTTTATTTGAAAATGAATAAATAAGTAAATTGGAATTGGGTAGGCCGAAAGGAGGAGCTCTCAGGCCCTACTACTCATTGCCATCTGTGAATGCGAGCCAGGAAGAGACCTATCTTGCATTGCCAACAGGAAGAAGGCTACTGCTTTGGTAACTTTGCTACTCCAGTAGAAGGAAGATTTTTCTCCTTGTCTGGCAACAGTCCAGCCAATGAGAGACTGTCACAACTCAGCCAATGAAAAACCACTAAACTTTGAAATCCCAGTTCCCTCCAATGGACTCTTTGTTTGTAACAACCCCTCTCAACTTCCCCATTTCTTCCATAAGAAAGCATTCCTCTCTTTGGTTTCTCTGAACTTGACTGGTTTCTTTTTATAGCATGCTTTCCCTGAATTACAATTCTCTGCTATTTCTGAATAAATCCATTTTGCTGGTAAAATAATTGGCTGTTCAGTTTTAAATTCAACAGTTTAGAAGCCCAAGGACATGGATAACCAAGATGAATAGATAAGGCAGAAACAGAACACATAATTCTGAGTCTGGAATATTTTCTCTTTCATTGATGGTCAGAGGGACTTGGGGATTAGATAGGGTGACCCCAAATCTCATGTATACCCAGTGCCTTGATTGATATACCTATTTGTAGCACTCCTATGGTCACCTAGGATAAAGAAAAACACTTGAGCCTCTGAAATTACCACTAAAAAGCTAAAAGATAAACAGATAGTCCTTGGCTGAGAGGGTAAGCAGGACACACCTGGGACTTTGTACTGGTAATTGTTCCATAGGTTTTGCAGTCTCTTTAGTCTCCTTCTTCTCGGGAATGGTATGCACACTCTGCTCTGAGAGTCACAGTTATAAACAAGGGAAAGAGAACAATGAAGCAGAGCCCAGACATAGGGTGAACAGTTGTGGACCATTTGCATGGGCATTGGGACACAGAAAAGGAAGAAGAAGAGAAGAAGATATGAAGTCTGGAATCATTAATTAGTAATAGAAAAACTAAGTCATGAGGACACAGGAAGCAAAGCTGTGAAAACAAAACAAAAAAAATTCATAAACATTAGAATCAACCTCTTGCTTGCATTTTGATTGTCTGTGGAACAGTAACTATGTAAAAAATTACTCCAGAATTAGTCTCCTTACCAGAGAGTGAAATTCTGTGCAACAGTATATTTTTCAAAATAGAAATCTTCAAGCTGGTTTTAGAAAAGGCAGAGGAACCAGAGATCAAATTGCCAACATCTGCTGGATCATGGAAAAAACAAGAGAGTTCCAGAAAAACATCTATTTCTGCTTTATTGACTATGCCAAAGCCTTTGACTGTGTGGATCACAATAAACTATGAAAAATTCTGAAAGAGATGGGAATACCAGACCAACTGACCTGTCTCCTGAGAAACCTATATGCAGGTCAGGAAGCAACAGTTAGAACTGGACATGAACAACAGACTGGTTCCAAATAGGAAAAGGAGTGCGTCTGTATATTGTTACCCTGCTTATTTAACTTCTATGCAGAGCACATCATGAGAAACGCTGGGCTGGAAGAAACACAAGCTGGAACCAAGATTGCTGGGAGAAATATCAATAACCTCAGATATGCAGATGACACCACCCTTATGGCAGAAAGCGAAGAGGAACTAAAGAGCCTCTTGGTGAAAGTGAAAGAGAAGAGTGAAAGAGTTGGCTTAAAGCTCAACATTCAGAAAATGAAGATCATGGCATCTGTTCCCATCACTTCATGGGAAATAGATGGGGAAACAGTAGAAACAGTGTCAGACTTCATTTTGGGGGGCTCCAAAATCACTGCAGATGGTGACTGCAACCATGAAATTAAAAGATGCTTACTCCTTGGAAGGAAAGTTATGACCAACCTAGATAGCATACTGAGAAGCAGAGACATTACTTTGCCAACAAAGGTCCATCTAGTCAAGGCTATGGTTTTTCCAGTGGTCATGTATGGATGTGAGAGTTGGACTGTGAAGAAAGCTGAGTGCAGAAGAATTGATGCTTTTTAACTGTGGTGTTGGAGAAGACTCTTGAGGGTCCCTTGGACTTCAAGGAGATCCAACCAGTCCATTCTAAAGGAGATAAGCCCTGGGTTCTTTTGAAGGAATGATGCTAAAGCTGAAACTCCAGTACTTTGGCCACCTCATGCGAAGAACTGACTCGTTGGAAAAGACTGATGCTGGGAAGGATCGGGAGCAGGAGGAAAAGGGGACGACAGAGGATGAGATGGCTGGATGGCCTCACCGACTCGATGGATGTGAGTTTGAGTGAACTCCAGGAGTTGGTGATGGGCAGGGAGGCCTGGCATGCTGCAATTCATGGGGTTTCAAAGAATCAGACACGACTGAGTGACTGAACTGAACTGGAGTACTCAAAGAATTAAAATGACAGAAGTTGGAGAGTTCAGTATCCTCACTTAGCACATCTATGGTTTATAGCTCCATAATATTTTATTTGGGGTCAATGAACTCTAAAGTAATCTTTAAAATGTTTAGAACTTCTTTCATAATGGGTTCCAACTTTTGTTTTTATTGTCCAGATTAACTCTGCATACTGAGAAAATACTTGCAAAATTGAGTGTTGATATTAATTTTAAAAAGTGGATTCTCTATTAACAGCTAATAGATATATATTGTATACCTACTGTGTGTTAGGGTTGTTTGTGTACTGTATGCCACAGATACTATTTAACTCTTGTTTAACACTCATCCCGCCCACCACCAACAACAAAAAATCTATTAAAGGAAGCTGAGGAAAACAAATGTTTCAATAACTTGCTCATAACGTGGTTTAAAAGTGGAAGAAACTTTGATTCAAACCAGAAAGCTGGACCTCAGAGACCAAATGCTCAGCCAAAATGATGTGACTCCATGAACTAAACTGAGCAGGTGAGGACTCAGGTAGTTCCCACAACAATCAACCAGTTATAGAAAACTTAATGTAGGAGAATTAATGGAAAGAATGTAGGTATGGGACCCAAACAAAATGAGTTCATTTCTCCTACTTATTAGTTACAAGATCTTAGACATTTAACTTTTGGGAACTTCTTTTTCTTTATACTGCCAACCAGAAAGCTAGGCTGATATAGGTTCCACCATCTTCAACACCTTTATCTTTCAAGCTTGCTCTCTTTACTGCCAGGTTAGCCATAAGGAGAGGAAAAGGGTATGAAGGAATATGCTTGCAGTTTTATAGGAGATTGGCTGGAAATGTGGAAGTGAAACTCACCATTCCTGTCCACATTTCCCTCATGAGATCTTAGTTAAATAGTCACTCCTAGCTGTAAGGGAGGCTGGAAAGTGTAGGCCATGTGTCAGCAGCTACACCCTAGCCACAACTCTATAACTCAGTGTTATGGGCTCAATTATATTCCCCCTAAATTCATATATTAAAGTCCTAACCCCTAGAATCTCAGAATGTGACTGTATTTGGAAACAACATCTTTAAAGAGATGATTAAGTTAAAACAAGCCCATCAGGATGGGCTCTAATCCAACATGATGAATGTCCTCATAAGAAAATTAGGACACAGACACACAGAGAGGAGAGATCGTGTGAAGACATAGGGATTACATAGCTCTCTGCCAGCCCAAAGAGACAGCCCTCAGAAGAAACCAACGCAGCTGATACCTTGGTCTCCAACTTCTTGCCACCAGAATCAGAGACAATAGATTTCTGTAGTTTAAGCCACTTTAAGTACTTTGGCAGCCATAGTATAGTCACATGCCAAAGAGAAGGGACAGATTTGGGGGGATGATCAGCAATGTCTGTTTGCATTATGTGAACTATAAATTGGTTACTATCTTAATTCAGGCTTCTGTAATACACACAACTGCCATGGCCTAGGTAATTCTTCATTTCTCAGAGTTCTGGAGGCTAGAAATTGGAGATGAGCCTCCCAGCATGGTCAGGTTCTGATGAGAGTTCTCTTCCGGGATATAGACAGTTTGCTACCCCTTGGATCCTCATGTGGCAGAAAGAGAGCTAGGTAGGCCACTGGCTTCTTATAAAGCACTAATCCCATTCACCAGGGCTCCACCTTCAGGAGCTAACTACCTCCCCAAAGGCCCCACTTCCAAATATCATCACACTGGAATTAGGGTTTCAGCATACAAGTCTGGGGCTGACAGAACACAAACATTCAGTCCATAACAAATACTACATATTTTACTGTACAGGGAAAAAATAAAAAAGGTACCATCTGTTTGTAGGAAATATATTAACTTTAACGATGCATTCCAATGTATATGAGATACATACAAATAAATCCTGCTTGATTCCACTTATACAAGGTAGATAGAATGGTCAAATTCATGGAGTCAGAAAGTACACTGGTAAATGCCAGAGGCAAGGGGGTAGGGTGGGTGGGGTGGCTGGGAATGAGGAGTTAGTGTTTAATGAGGACAGAGTCTCAGTTTAGAAAGGTGAAAAATTTGGGAGATGGATGATGGTGAGAACTGCACAACAATGTGAATGTACTTAGTGCCACTGAACTATACAGTTAAATATGGTTAAAATAGTATGTTTTATAGGGCTTGCCAGGTGGCGCAGTGATAAAGAATCTGCCTGCAATGCAGGAGAACCAGGTTCAATCCCTGGGTCTCCTGAAGAAGGGAGTGGCAGCCCGCTCCAGTATTCTTGCCTGGAGGATTCCATAGACAGAGGAGCCTGGTGGGCTACAGTCCACGGGGTCACAGAGTCAGACACGACTGAGTGACTAACACTACTACCAGTATGTTTTATATTATATGACTTTTACCACAATTAAAAAACATTAAAAAAAATAATTACAATACTATCCGTGAATTTAGTTAAAAGTCACAAACAAATCATTTCAAGTTCTTTAAAAACAGAGACTTCCTGATTAGTCCCCCTGCCCTTCAATAATAAGTGATCTTCTTAAAACATAGATTATTTTACTCTTCTGTGTGAAAACTTCAAATAATTTCCCATTTCATCCAGCACAAAATTGAATGTCCTGGTATCTTACAAGGACTGACGGGGTCTGGCCTTCCACCCACTCCAACCTTGCCTTCTATGATGCTTCTCCTCATTCATTTTGCTCCAGACACATCGGCATTCCAAGCATGTTTTTGCCTCAGGGCTTTGCCATTTTCTTTTTCGGAATACTGTTTTCCAAGAGGGCCACATAATTCACATTTTTATTTATTTTGCAAGTCTGCTTAAAAGCTATTTTCTCCCCTGAATGCAATATCACAACTGTTCCCATGTGTATGCAGCACTCTGTCACCCTTATTCTGCTTTGTTCATCCCCACAACACTTGCTGTTACCTAACATACCATTTGTGTTTCCTAATATATGACTGGGTGAAGAGCCTGCCTATCAATGCAGGAGACCCAGGTTCGATCCCTGGGTTGGAAACATTCTCTGGAGAAGGGAATGGTTACCCAATAGAGTAATCTTGCCTGGGAAAGCCCATGGTCAGAGAGGTCTGGCAGGCTATAGTCCATGGGGTCACCAAGAATCACGACTCTGCGACAACAAATATATCACTTACATATTTATCTGTGTAGTCTGTCCTGCATTCTAGAATGCACCATGAGTTCTCAGAGTTTGGTTTGTTCCCTGCTGTATCCCCAGCATCTAGAACAGCTCAGATAAACCTCTATTGAAAGATATTTTCAGATATCTATACAAGGATGTTTTTTTTTCTGGCACAGAAAAACCTGGATTGTAAACCAAAAGATGAACAACTTTAAAGAGATTTAGAGAGGAGCCAAAGAAATGTGATGATTATGGGAGGCATTTATTCTCAGCGTCTCCAAATAATCAAAATATCTTTTTGGACCATTTAGTCTGCATTGTAAGTCAAATTAAAGGCATCTAAAGAGTGAGGACCATTTAATCTATTTTACACATTTGTTGTTTAGTTGCTAAATTGTGTCCGACTCTTTTGTGACCCCATGGACTGCAGTCTTCCAGGCTCCTCTGTCCATGGGCTTTCCCAGGCAAGAATACTGAAATGGGTTGCCATTTCCTTCTCCAGGGGACCTGCCCAACCCAGGGAATCAAACCTGTCTCCTGCCTTGGAAGGCAGATTCTTTACCACTGCCACCTGGCAAATACTTAGAGTCCTAATTACACTGTGAAGGCCAATAAGTCTGGTACTAGTCCGGGGCTCAGTTATTTGTTTTCTTTTTTTTTCCTGTGGTGACTTTAAATTTTTACTCTTTATACTTAAAGTTCAAAAATTTCATCAGGATGTGTCTAAATATGCAAACATTTCCTTACTCCTGATCAGTCCATCAAAGACATTTCCCTTGGAACACTCTGATCTCTCTTCAGTTTGGGGAATTTTTCTATTAACTGCTTATTTCTATCTGTTTTATTATTTCCTCTTTCTTTCCACTGTTTAGATAGTTATTGAATCTTCTAACATTCTCCCCTATGATTCTTAACTTATTTATCTTCAATTTTTTTTTTTTTTTTTTTTATGTTTTGTCTTCTGTATGCCCTGGGAAGTTTCCTTAACTTTATTTCTCACATTAATTTGGCCTTCAGTTCTATCCATTTTGCTGTTTGACTCATGTGTATAGGTATGCTTGTTTTGTTCTACAGTTATAATTTTATTTTCTAAGAACTCTTTTCTTTTTACTACCTTTTTCCCAAGCAGCTTGTACTTGATTCATGGCTTTAATAGCCTCTTTAGTTTTTCTGAGGTTGTATTAAAATGCTTACATTTCCTACAGGTCAGCTGTTCTGTTAGATTATCTTTTATGATATTGGCTTTTCTTAAATGCATGCAAATTCTTTTTCCTTACAGATTTGAAAATGAAAGATTGTGTTGATTTGCATACATAGCCAATACAGGTTTTCTTAAAAGTTGTGTGTGTCTGATTTCTTACCAGCCCATCCTCCCAAATGATGGGGAAATCTGATCAGATGCTGAAGTGGAAAAGGCAAGATTATGCTGAGTGACATGCTCCAGCAGGCAGTCAAGACAAGGACCTCTTCCAAATGCCACAGTACAAAAGGTAGAACACTCTAGTATGTTTCACCGCTGTGTTGAGCCATTATTCCTTCCTGCCTTCATTCATGTCAGGTCTGTGTAGGTTTAAGATCACCCAGATTCTGCATTATTTTGTTTTCCATGTTGCATTTTTACTATCCCTTCATCCACCTCTCTAGTGTCAACAGATTCTCCATTTTGTTTTGAAAGCTGTTATCCTTAGGTTTCTATCCTGGAGGCGAACACTTCAGCCAGCTACCTTATATAAAACCTAATCAGGTTGTTTCATAATCCTTTAAATTAACCATTGTAATAGTTGAATTCTGCCGCCCTCTCCCGTGCTTGCTTCAGGTTTCTCAGTTTTGACTTCTTTCTCAACTAGATCTCCAAACTTCCACTAGTCTGCTGATTCACAGATCTCACTTTTTGCAGCGCAACTGTGGATCTTGAAAAATCTATCTCCTCTCTTGTTTCAGGAAATGTTGGAACACAAAGAAAGTAATCGTATATATTTGCCCACTATCTTGAACCAGGAAACTTACGTTTTCTATGCTCATTTGTAATTAATAACCTTACACTCCACCACACACTCATATGTTCGGAGGCAGTTATCAACCTTTCTGAGTTTTTTCTTTGAAATGCCTTTGTCTTCTTTATAGTGACATGGACACAAGCTCAAAGCCTGTACTATGTGACACATAATGATTTTAGTACTTCCCTCTTTTACTTAGTCATCCCACCTCTAGATGATTAGCATAATATCCAAGGCAGCAGGATGATTTTGGGGGGCCTTGGCAAGATGGCATCTTTGTGGGCCCCAAGGGTATATGATTCATGGGGTTGCAAAGAGTCGGACACAACTGAGGGACTGAACTGAAGGGTACACGAGTAGGCACTGTGTTTACTGAGTCTAATGGATAAGTTGGCCCTGAGAATATTCCTAGCTTAACCTTTACCACAATTTCTTTTTATTCATAAAAGTGTGTGTGTGTGTATAAATCTTTGACTTTGTAGTACATATAGGCTAAAGCTGAAATTCTTTTAATGCCTTCTCAGTTAATATTCAAACCCTTCATTACTTATTCTACAATATTTTTCTAATCATACTTTCCACAGATTTTTAACCCAAGTCCTCGACCCTAGTTAACTTCCTGACCTCTTGAACAAAACTGTAACTTTATCACTTCTATACATCTGCCCCTGATACTCCTTGGATCTATACTCATCTTCCTCCCCTCCCTGCCCCGACACAGACCAAATTCTGCTTTTCTTACCAATCTTAAGTCCATATATTGGGTTGGCCAAAAAGTTCATTTGCATTTTTCTATAAGATGTTATGGAAAAACCCACATGAACATTTTTTTTTCTCAACCCAATAATATGGAGTGTAAGAGTATGGACTCTGGAGTCAATAAATTCGTATTTACTATGTATAAACTGTACAAGTTATATGAATTTGATGTGCCCCAGTCTTAACTATAATAAAGGGAAAATAATTATTCCTACTTAAAGGGTTTGGAAAGAGTAAGACAATAAGAAGAACTATAAATAACACATTAAGCACTTATAATGTGCTGCTTACTTGTCTAAATACTTTACATATAGTACATGGAAAGAGCTTAACATGGTTCACAAAATACTCAAAGATTCTATTATTTTCCTACAATATTAACATAGCAAATACTACTTTAAAAAAGTCTTTCTGGACAACATCAGCTACAAGGATTGCTTTTTCCTTTGATTTCCTGCAGCGTGTATTATGCATAAAAACAGAGACAGTGCTTCATAAATCATCTTTGCATCCCTTGTTCACCTGGTCTGAGCCTTGCAGACTGAAGAAGTCCTATACATCTATGAACTATGCATCTGTTGATTGATTGCTTTATTGATTTTATGATTTCATTTCCAGCAGCCAAAAGTCCACTCAACTACCCCATATTTGGAGAAAGCATCAGTGTGGTTGGCAGCAGCGAACCCATAACCAAGAACCACTTTTGCAAGTTCCCATTCAACTTGCTCTGCTATTAGCAGGACTTTGGCCTCAGTACGGGTATAGAACCGAATCTGAGGAATGTGCATTTCCTCACATATGGCTACTGGAAAACTGTTCTGCTACCATCTTTGGAATGCTAAGGCCACCTGAGAGGAGGGGACAGGTGGCAGATTTAATGGTTCAATTTGTCTCTCAAATGCTATAAATTATCACCAAAATAATTCCCTTAATCAGAAGTGACAGTGGTTAAAATACCACGATTAGTCATCTTTACAAAAGATTTATTCTCTGAGTTACTCCCCTTGAGCTAATTAAAAATCCTCAGCTTAATTTTTCTTTAAGCAGTAGTGATTTATTTTCTGCTGGACAATTAGAGCAGAGGACTGAGAACTAGAGTAGAGGAGAGGGAGAAAGGGGGAAAGGGCTTCATAAACCAGATGTGAATGGAGCAGAAGATGAGTTGTGCCTCCTCCACCACGTGGTTCTGCTCAGAAGTCACAGAACTCTCTGGAGTAGAATGCAGCCTAGCAGTTCTAATATTGGTTAGACTGCAAAAATTAAAAGTACTTAGGTTTCCTTTCTCTCCAAGCTATAAAATTTTGCCCAATTTATCATATGTTCTCAAGATATGTGTAGAAGACTATTATTGAGTGTTCTTTATAAATTTCTTATAGGCATCTCTAAAGCAATGAACCATATATTTGGTAATGCTGTCTATCTACCTCTATTATCTCAATAGCCACAAATCTGATCTCTATTCCTTTTTAAGGCTGGATGCAGTGAAAGGAGACAAGCTCAGAGAACATTCACTCTGAGAGGTGTTCTGTGAAGGAGATGCTATATTGTAGTAATCGGAAACAAGGCATGGCAATCATGCAGGCTTGGGTAGAACTGTAGTCCCATGCTTTATGCCCTTCCACAAATCTCATAACTCACTGGAACCTCAATTATTTTCACCATAACATGGGAAAACAGTAAATAACTTAATGTCTTGTGAAGATTAAATGTGATCATGTTTGTGGAGCCTCTGAGGCAGTGTCTGGGGTAGCCTCCTTGAATTTAGTGGTGGTGGTGGTGTTAGTAGCTTCTTTTTCAAGCCTGCTAGTCTCCATGAAGAATGCAGAAATGTAAGTGCCACCCCTCAAGGAGCTTCTAGACCCCAAGGGGAGAGCAGAAAAGTATGTGAATGACTATACTAGTCAGTGTACAATCATCATCATGAGAAAAACGCACAGAGAGAGGGCATTGCCAGCTGTAATGGTCAGAAATGGTCTCATGGAATTGTTCTTAACTGAGCTGGCCCGTTGACTTTGTTTTTTTCTAAATTGAGGCAAGAGGCAACTGCTACTCCTAAGGATATCTAAAGTCAGACACTTCCAGAGCCCTCCAAATGTATCTAAATCTCTTCCCGTGTGTAGTTACAACAGTCCAGTGTCTCAGATAGTCCTTCACTATGGCACACTGGTGGAAGGAAACCCTTTTCTGGCACCTCAGAACTAATTTGTTACTAATACTGAGAGAATGAATGTGTTATTCCCTCAGTCATGTCTGACTCTGTGACCCCCTGGACTGTAACTTGCCAGGCTCCACTGTCCATGGAATTCTCCAGGCAAGAATACTGGAGTGGATTGCCATTCCCTTCTCCAAGAGATCTTTCCAACCTGGCCATGAAACCCAGGTTTCTTGCACTTTAGGCAGATTCTTTACCATCTGAGCCACTAGGGAAGCCCATAGCTAAAGTTAAATAAATAATTTTCCACGTGCATCAGATTCAAAGCTGCCACTGAGAGTGGACACTACATGACAATATTACTAAGTTTCTTCTTCAGGATACCAACCCTCATCCTGTTGTCAGAGAGCTTGTTGGCTACAAACACTGTTGGCCACATGTTGGCCATGTGGAAGTCACTGCTTAGCTTTGAGTTTTCAAATAGAAAAATTTCAGCTCATATCAAGGCTATGGTTTTTCCAGTGATCATGTATGGATGTGAGAGTTGGACGGTGAAGAAAGCTGAGTGCCGAAAAATTGATGCTTTTGAACTGTTGTGTTGGAGAAGACTCTTGGGAGTCCCTTAGACTGCAAGGAGATCCAACCAGTCCATCCTAAAGGAGATCAGTCCTGGGTGTTCATTTGAGGGACTGATGCTGAAGCTGAAACTCCAATACTTTGGCCACCTCATGCGAAGAGTTGACTCATTGGAAAAGACCCTGATGCTGGGAGGGATTGGGGGCAGGAGGAGAAGGGAACGACAGAGGATGAGATGGCTGGATGGCATCACCGACTCGATGGACATGAGTTTGAGTGAACTCCAGGAGTTGGTGATGGACAGGGAGGCCTGGTGTGCTGTGATTCATGAGGTCGCAAAGAGTTGGACACAACTGAGTGACTGAACTGAACTGACCAGAAGGATTAGGCTTGACAGCCCGATCCTAGTGGCACACAGAAACATAGGAAAACTTTGTATCTTGCTCCAGAGTGTGGTCCAGAGAATGGGACGAGGCTGAGGTGGAGGGAAGTCCCCTGGAGACTGGACCAGGGGGCTGTACCACCAAATGCTGGCCACCCTAGTCCAGATAACTAATTAAAGCATTTCTGAAACCCCCAAGGGAAGTGTGGACATGCTGATTGAGCTGGGGGACACTAGGGAAGACAGAAAGCAAATTCCACAGCTGCAGCGTACCAAGCATGCCTGTGGCAGGAATGGGCCAACAGCAGCAGCAGATGCGGCACAACAGAGAACATCACAGATGGGGGAAATTATCATCCTTGTGCCTTGGTATGTAAAGAGTATGGTACTAAGTGCTTTCCTAAGTTCTCTTACTGAATCTTCACAATAATCCCTCAAAGTTGGTGCTCTTAATATACCCATTCTACAGGTGAAGAAAGAGGAGAACCAAACAAAGTGAAAGTAATCCGCCTGTGGTGGCAGAGCAAATAGTAATGGAGTTAAAGTGGAACCCAAACATC
Organism: Redunca redunca; assembly: GCA_006410935.1. NCBI lineage: Eukaryota > Metazoa > Chordata > Mammalia > Artiodactyla > Bovidae > Redunca > Redunca redunca. The sequence continues at coordinate 506,917 of SJYQ01004883.1, read as the reverse complement.
TGGCTCAGGAGCTGCCCTCCACTAGAGAAAGGAAAATGGCCCCAGGAATAGGTATCACCTCCAGGGAGACATTGAGGAGAAGAGGGAAGGGAAGAGCCTCTTGGATTGAGTGACTTTGCTTAAAAGAACATTCATTTTTAGCCAGAGGGGGCCCAGACATCTTTGAACTTCAATCCAAGACTTTTTTTTTTTTTTTAATATCTTCCAGGTATCTAACTGAACATGCTTAATCTTTCCTCTAGTTTCTTAATCATATAGACTATTCTATAACGATGTGACCTATAGTTATAACAGTTATAACAACAGTTTTACATTCCTTTTTAACTGAAGTATAGGTGATTTACAATGCTGTGCCAACCTCTGCTGTACAGCAAGGTGGGTCAGTTACACACACATGTGTGCTCAGTCACTTCAGTCATGTCCAAATCTTTGCGACCCTATTGACCTTCCAGGCTCCTCTGCCCGTGGGATTCTCTGGGCAAGAATAGTAGATTGCCCTGCCTTTCTCCAGGGGATCTTCCCAAGCCAGGGATTGAACCCAAATCTCCTGTGTCTCCAGAACTGCAGGCAGATTCTTCACTGCTGAGCCAACTGGGAAACCCCATACACATATATACCTTCTTCTATAACAACAATTTTAGTGTCCTTGCCTATAATTCTAGCATCTCTGTCATTTCTGGAACTGTTTATATTGATTGATTTTTAAAAAAACATGTTATGAGTTATTTCAAACATGATGTTATGATTTATACTGAGGAATATATATTTGATCTTTTTAAAATTAAAATTTATTTATTTTAATTGGAGGCTAATTACTTTACAATATTGTATTGGTTTTGCCATACATCAACATGAATCCGCCACAGGTATATATGTGTTCCCCATCCTGAACCCCCTCCCTCCTCCCTCCCCATCCCATCCGTCTGGGTCATCCCAGTGCACCAGTCCCAAGCATCCTGTATCCTGCATCAAACCTGGACTGGCGATTTGTTTCATATATGAAACATACATGTTTCAATGCCATTCTCCCAGATCATCCCACCCTCTCCCTCTCCCACAGAGTCCAAAAGACTGTTCTGTACTTCTGTGTCTCTTTTGCTGTCTCGCATACAGGATTATCATTACCATCTTTCTAAATTCCATGTATATGCATTAGTATACTGTATTGGTGTTTTTCTTTCTGTCTCACTTCACTCTGTATAATAGGCTCCAGTTTCATCCACCTCATTAGAATTGATTCAAATGTATTCTTTTTAATGGCTGAGTAATACTCCATTGTATATATGTACCACTGCTTTCTTATCCATTCATCTGCTGATGGACATCTAGGTTGCTTCCATGTCCTGGCTATTATAAACAGTGCTGCGATGAACATTGGGGTACACGTGTCTCTTTCATTTCTGGTTTCCTTGGTGTGTATGCCCAGCAGTCGGATTGCTGGGTCATAAGGCAGTTCTATTTCCAGTTTTTAAAGGAATGTCCACACTGTTCTCCATAATGGCTGCTAGTTTACATTCTCACCAACAGTGTAAGAAGGTTCCCTTTTCTCCACACCCTCTCCAGCATCTATTTCTTGTAAACTTTTGGATCGCAGCTATTCTGACTGGCATGAAATGGTACCTTACTGTGGTTTTGATGTGCATTTCTCTGATAAGGTGTGATGTTGGGCATCTTTTCATGTGTTTGTTAGCCATCTGTATGTCTTCTTTGGAGAAATGTCTATTTAGTTCTTTGGCCCACTTTTTGATTGGGTTGTTTATTTTTCTGGAATTGAGCTGCAGGAGTTGCTTGTATATGTTTGAGATTAGTTGTTTGTCAGTTGCTTCATTTGCTATTATTTTCTCCCATTCTGAAGGCTGTCTTTTCACCTTGCTTATAGTTTCCTTTGTTGTGCAGAAGCTTTTAAGTTTAATTAGGTCCCATTTGTTTATTTTTGCTTTTATTTCCAGTATTCTGGGAGGTGGGTCATAGAGGATCCTGCTGTGATTTATGTCAGAGAGCGTTTTGCCTATGTTCTCCTCTAGAAGTTTTATAGTTTCTGGTCTTATGTTTAGATCTTTAATCCATTTTGAGTTTATTTTTGTGTATGGTGTTAGAAAATGTTCTAGTTTCATTCTTTTATAAGCGGTTGACCAGTTTTCCCAGCACCACTTGTTAGAGATTGTCTTTAATCCATTGTATATTCTTGCCTCCTTTGTCAAAGATAAGGCGTCCATAAGTGCGTGGATTTATCTCTGGGCTTTCTATTTTGCTCCACTGATCTATATTTCTGTCTTTGTGCCAGTACCATACTGTCTTGATGACTGTGGCTTTGTAGTAGAGCCTGAAGTCAGGCAGGTTGATTCCTCCAGTTCCATTCTTCTTTCTCAAGATTGCTTTGGTTATTCTAGGGTTTTTGTATTTCCGTACAAATTGTGAAATTATTTGTTCTAGCTCCGTGAAAAATACCATTGGTAGCTTGATAGGGATTGCACTGAATCTATAGATTGCTTTGGGTAGTATACTCATTTTCACTATATTGATTCTTCTGATCCATGAACATGGTATATTTCTCCATCACTACTATTTAACATAGTTTTGGAAGTTTTAGCCACAGCAATCAGAGCATAAAAAGAAATAAAAGGAATCCAAATTGGAAAAGAAGAAGTAAATCTTTCATTGTTTGTAGATGACATGATCCTCTACATAGAAAACCCTAAAGACTCCACCAGAAAATTACTAGAGCTAATCAATGAATATAGTAAAGTTGCAGGATATAAAATCAACACACACAAATCCCTTGCATTCCTATACACTAATAATGAGAAAATAGAAATTAAGGAAACAATTCCATTCCCCATTGCAATGAAAAGAATAAAATACTTAGGAATATATCTACCTAAAGAAATTAAAGACCTATATATATAAAACTATAAAACACTTGTGAAAGAAATCAAAGAGGATACTAACAGATGGAGAAATATACCATGTTCATGGATCGGAAGAATCAATAGGGTGAAAATGAGTATACTACCCAAAGCAGTCTATAGATTCAATGCAATCCCTATCTTTATCCCTGTCCTGGTATAGGGCTCCTAAAACCCTTGAGATTTCCTAAGTGATAAGAATGAGGTAAATGTGTCTTTTATTATTTATAACAAGCTCCTTTCAACCATACCTGAATTTATGTTAAAAAGGTGAATTATGGAAAGCCTGCCCTAGGGAAAGGAAATCAACCCTGTAAGTAACAGATTAGAACTTTCAGCTTCATATCCCAGAGTCCAAGGAGGTGAGAAGGGATGAAGGTTGAGTTCAGTCACCAATGGTTGATGATTTAATCAACAATGCTTCTGTATGAAGCCTTCATAAAAATTCAAAAGGACGGAGTTGGAGAGTTCCTGGGTTGGTAAACATGGAGGTGATGGGTGAGTGATGTGCAAGAAACAGCATAGAAGCTCCAAACATTTCTTCACCTTTTATCTCTTCTATCTGGCTAATCCTGAGTTATAGACTTTCATAATAAACCAGTAATCCAGTAAGTAAAATGTTTTTCCTGAGTTCTTCAAGCTGCTCTAGGAAATTAATTGGACCCTGGAAGGTGTCTTGGGAACCTCTGATTATAGCAATTGGTCAGAAATACAAATAACAACCTGGATTTGAGATTAACATCTAAAGTTGGGCAGGCGCAGTCTTGTGGAATTGAGCCCATAAGTTGTGAGATCTGACACTATCTTCAGGTAGATAGTGTTGTAACTTAGTTGTTCATAGGGCACCCAGCTAGGGAAGGGGAAACTTCTTGCTTGGGAGAGGAAACTCAACACCTTTGGGAGACAGAGTATCAGAAGTGAAATATTCTGTGAGTAAAGTACTGAGACTAGAGAAGATAAATGGGAGCGGTCTTCCTTTACATTAACATATTGCGTAACTGGTCATTTTTTACTGGATACCAGACACGGTGAGTACTAGTATTAGATATTTTTGTATTTCTATTAACATTTCCTGGTCTTTAGTCTTGGATGCAACTGAGTTACTTGTAAACAGGTTGAAACTTATGAGCGTTGCTTTTAAGCCTCGTTAGGCAGGTTCAGTCCTTGGACTGCATGGAGATTCAACCAGTCCATCCTAAAGGAAATCAGTCCTTAATATTCATTGGAAGGACTGATGTTGAAGCTGATACTCCAATACTTTGGCCGCCTGATGTGAAGAACTGACTCATTGGAAAAGACCCTGATGCTGGGAAAGATTGAAGGTGGGAGGAGAAGGGGATGACAGAGGATGAGATGGTTGGATGGCATCACCGACTCAGTGGACCGAGTTTGAGTAAACTCTGGGAGTTGGTGATGGACAGGGAGGCCTGGCGTGCTGCAGTCCATGGGGTCACAAAGCGTCAGACACGACTGAGTGACTGAAATGACTGACTGAGGCAGGTTCAGACCAGTCTTTACTCTAGAGCTGATTTTTGTTACCAAGGCACTTCCATAAGAACTACAAGATTTTTTACACTGCCTAGGGGGAATACAAAGTTTTCCTGGTTCTATGTGAATTCCAGGAATTCTTATCTCTGCTCCTTCATAGTAACGTTATCTGTAAGCTTGCGTAGTTTTCTTCTCACATGTGCTGATTAGTACTGAGCTCAAGCCTTGAAAGGGACTCTCTGCAGATCTATTAACCCTCTGCAGATCTATTAACTCTCTGCAATGTTCTGCTTTCTGGGAGTCTGTCCTGAAAACATTAATCAACTTGTCTTCCCCAGATTCCCAGCCCTATCACCTCAAGTTAGGAAGAGCTCCAAGCTCCACCTGGGTTTCCTCTCCAGGCGTTTCCTGGAAATGCCTTCCAGGTTCTAAACTGGGATAGTCTTCAGGCTCACCTGATTTGCTGCCCCTTTTACCAGACATCACCTGCTCTGCCTGGCATCCAATGTCTGAAACGGTTGTTTTTTGTTGTTTTAGAGTTTTGTCAAGCATTTTTAGCTTTGTAGTTTCAAGTAGGAGAGTAAATCTAATCCCTGTTATTTTCTCTTAACCCAAAGCAAAAATCCTCCTCAATAATGCCACTTTTAATTCTCTTTAGTCCAATATGTTTAGCATGGAAAAGGGAAGTTGCAAGGAGATAAGATAGTTTTAATTTCGGGTATGCATGTGGTTGCATATTGCACAAAGGAATTTTATATGGCACAAATGGAGAGGCAAGAGATGAAAACTGGAAAATGGCTAGTGCCAATAGCTGTTTTGTTATTTCTCTGAGGGTCATGCATCTCACTTTATATTCTAATCAAGGTCATTCTGCAACAGTAAGTTCTAACATTTATCCTAAGTTTCTTGATCTGACATATCATATTTAGTCATATAAATTCTTCCACATGAAAGTCCCATGATATTTTTCTATAAGAGTTTTATAGAAGTTCTTTATTACTGAATTATAAACTATGAACCTAATTCAATCACCTAGAGAGTCTGTGAAGTTTACAAATGGAGTTTGACACACTTTCCCTTTCATTACCCTGAGTGTCAATACATAGACAACTGTGTCTTTTGACAATGATTTTGATGCACTTATAACCTCAATTTTTAGCCAAGTGAAAATGAAATTCTTTTCTAAAAAGATTATGGTTTCTGCCTAGAGTACAGAAAATCTTAGCAAGCTAAGCACTTGCCCACTATTTTATACACTACTGGGAATTTAATTGCTTCAGTTAAGTTGCTCAGTCGTGTCTGACTCTTTGTGACCCCATGAACCACAGGACTCCAGGCTTCCCTGTCCTTATGCAACTTCTGGAGTTTACTCAAACTCATGCCCATAGAGTCAGTGATGCCATCCAACCATTTCATCCTCTGTAGTGCCCTTCTCCTCCCACCTTCTATCTTTCTCAGCATCAGGATCTTTTCCAATGAGTCAGTTCTTCGCATCAGTTGGCCAAAGTATTGGAGTTGCAGCTTCAACATCAGTCCTTCCAATGAATATTCAGGACTGATTTCCTTTAGGATGGACTGCTTTGATATCCTTGCAGTCCAAGGAAATTTCAAGAGTCTTCTCCAACACCACAGTTCAAAAATATCAGTTCCTTGGCACTCAGCTTTCATTATACTCCAACTCTCACGTCCATACATGACTACTGGAAAAACCATAGTCTTGACTAGATGGACCTTTGTTGACAAAGTAATGTCTCTGCTTTTCAATATGCTGTCTAGGTTGGTCATAGCTTTTCTTCCAAGGAGCAAGTGTCTTTTAATTTCATGGCTGCAGGCACCATCTGCAGTGATTTTGGAGCCCCCCAAAATAAAGCCAGCCACTGTTTCCCCATCTATTTGCCATAAAGTGATGGGACTGGTTGCTGTGATCTTAGTTTTCTGAATGTTGAGTTTTAAACCACCTTTTTCACTTTCCTCTTTCACTTGCATCAAGAGGCTCTTTAGTTCTTCGGTTTCTGCCATAAGGGTGGTGTCATCTGCATATCTAAAGTTATTGATATTTCTCCTGGCAATCTTGATTCCAGCTTGTGCTTCAGCCAGCCCAGCATTTTTCATGATGTATCCTGCATATAAGTTAAATAAGCACGGTGACAATATACAGCCTTGGTGTACTCCTTTCTTGATTTGGAACCAGACTGTTGTTCCATGTACAGTTCTAACTTTTGCTTCTTCACCTGCATACAGATTTCTCAGGAGGCAGGTCAGGTGGTCTGGTATTCCCATCTCTTGAAGAATTTTCCACAGTTTATTGTGATCCATACAGTCAAAGGCTTTGGCATAGTCAATAAAGCAGAAGTAGATATTTTTCTGGTATTCTCTTGCTTTTTTGATGATCCAATGGATGTTGGCAGTTTGATCTCTGGTTCCTCTGCCTTTTCTAAATCCAGCTTGAACATCTAGAAGTTCATGGTTCACATACTACTGAAGCCTGGCTTGGAGAATTTTGAGCATTACTTTGCTAGCATGTGAGATGAGTGCAATTGTAGTTTGAGTGTGGTAGTTTGAGCATTCTTTGGCATTGCCTTTCTTTGGGATTGGAATGAAAACTGACCTTTTCCAGTTCTGTGGCCACTGCTGAGCTTTCAAAATAATTAATTAAATGGACTTAATTGAAACAGAATTGCTTTTCATTCCCATGAATTTATTTTATTTAGCTATAATTATTACTTTTCCTTTAACTCTTTAAGCTACTGTGCCATTTTTGTAACATATTTTTAACTGTATTATTAAAAGACAATTTTCTATAACTTTATCATTTAAAAGTGTATTCCACCATTGAAATAATTTTATTACCTTTTAATAAGACCCAAGAAATAGAATCTTGTAGAAGAGAATGTGACACACCTAATGCAAATAGCAATAAACACCAAGGCTTACTGAAAATTTTCTATATGCTAGGCATCCAGTTACAAGTTTGTAAGCTCTTGTTCTGAATATTTATTTTGCAAAAACTCACAGTAATTTAAATTCATAAACCTGTTATATATGCAGCCTAATATCTGAAGACACCAGTACAGGCATAAATTTTTCTTCCACTTCTCAATATTTGAGTTCCTAGTGTTACTATGTGTTGGATACTGACACTGTTGTGACATATAGATATGGATATATAGAGATATATTTATTTTAAAACATATAAATTCATGAGTAAAGCTGTGAGGTGGCTACTGCTAATTAAAATACCTAAGTCATGTTCTGGCACATGTGAAGGCTTGAATCTGAACCTAGGCTACTAACATTTGTCCCTGAGTTTTAACCAGAAGAGTAGTAGGTAATCTTATCTGTGTTTCCCACAGTTTTAGGTGTTTTACATACATCAACTCATGTAATCTTCACAACAACACTTGAAGGTAAAATACACTTATTTCCATTTTACAGAGGATGAAATTGAAGCCCCAAGAAGCAGAGAAACTGTCCAAAGACATATGATTGGTTAGTGGCAGAGCCCCAACCAAGACAGTCTCACTCCTGAGCCCACGTTCTCCAGGACTGCCCCCTGCAAGACTCCCTGAGCACATCCCTCCTTCCAATGGCAGATGTACCTTCCACCAAAGGGAATCTGTGGCTTTTCTATTTCTGCCCTTTTAGGTAAAGGCATGGGTTAAAGGCAAAGGTTCATTTGTCATCACTATGTGCAAACAAATCCCATAAAATTAGAATTATAAAAACTTAGATATTTAGTTCAATCTCTTCATTTTACAGGTGGAGAAAATGAGGCCCAGTTTGGTTAAAACTTTTGTCCAAGGTTAAATACAGATTTCCAATTTTTGCCCAAACAGGGCATTTGGCAGAGTGCTGAGGCCTCTCGTACAACAAATATTGAATGCTCTTGCTCAACAAATATTTGTGGAATTGAATTGGAAGTCAAACTCTTCCTTGAGATTAGGTTAGCGCAAAGCACCATGGTTAGAAATGTAGATCGTCTCCACTTGACTGGCTCTGTGCATTAAGTACTGGTCTTCCTAGAAGAACTAACTACTAGAGTCATATTGCCTACTGCTGTGCTGATGGTCTCACAATTTTCCATTGAGTTAGCCTGGAGGTGTTTTATTTTTTGTATTATAGGCTGAAACCTCCACCATAGCAGAGAGGTTGTTTTTCAGAATAGCTTCTCTCAGGTTTGACAAATTAGAATCTATTGATTTTTTGACAAAGTAAAGGGTATTGATGTACACTCAAGACAGACATGGACTGAACTTTACTCTAGTAGGAGAAGTATTTCAGGTGTGTTGAGCAAGAAAAGTCATGAAACAAACCAGCAATTTGAAACAACCTTAAAGAATCTGATAGGAAAATTTCATTTACCAACAAGAATCATAATCATAATTTTCTCATAGATTAGCATGTATTTATTTGAATGTTATTTTTTTATTTTTATTTTTTGCTTCTGATGGAATTTGAAATATGACTACCTTTATTCCTGTTAAATCTCAGGTACTTCAGAAGATTTTTTAAATTATTATCATTAGATTACTTTCCCCTTATTTTAATCAATGCATTTTTTCATATATTTATCTAATGAACTCTATTCTAAAACAGGTGTATTCATATACAAACTTAAATAGATATAATGTGGTTTCATTGATTTATTTTTGTTTGCAGACCACAGCACTAATGAAGAAAAAGGTGTTAGATAATTTTTAAAAATTAAAATTAGAGAACAGAGGCTTAGAAACTCAAATATCTTCAGCTCTCCTGTCTTCTTATAGTCCAGCATGCCTTTATCAAATATAGTTCATCCTGATAATAAATTTCAGGTGAATATTTAAAGCTACTGTTTCAACACTTAAAACATGCATCTAGGTTTTAGTGATGATAGATATTTTGGGGTGAATTTAACCAGAAATCTATTAGAATCCCACTCCATTTAAAGCATTTGTTTATATAGCCAAGAGTTTAAAATCTGAGAATATAAATTGAGAAAGGAGTACATTAAGGCTGTATATTGTCACCCTGTGCATTTAACTTCTATGCAGAGTACATCATGTGAAATGACAGTCTGGCTGAATCAAAAGGTGGAATCAAAATTGCTGGGAGAAATATCAACAACTTCAGACATGCAGATGATACTACTCTAATGGCAGAAAGTGACAAGGAACTAAAGAGCCTCTTGATGAGGGTGAAGGAGGGCAGTGAAAAAGCTGGCTTAAAACTCAACATTCAAAAAACTAAGATCATGCCATCTGGCCCTATCACTTAATGGCAAATAGATGGGGGAAAATGTGGAAACAGTGAGAGACTATTTTCTTGGGCTCCAAAAATCACTGCAGATGGTGACTGCAGTCACAAAATTAAAAGACACTTGCTCCTTGAAAGAAAAGCTATGACCAGCTAGACAGCATATTAAAAAGCAGAGACATTACTTTGCCAACAAAGGTCCATATAGTCAAAGCTATGGTTTTTCCTGCAGTCATGTATGGATGTGAGAGTTGGGCCATAAAGAAGGCTGAGTGCTGAAGAACTGATGCTTTTGAACTGTGGTGTTGGAGAAGACTCTTGAGAGTCCCTTGGACAATAAGGAGATCAAACCAGTCCAATCCTAAGGGAAGTCAACCTGAATATTCATTGGAAGGATTGATGCTGAAGCTGAAGTTCCAATACTTTGGCCACCTGATGCAAATGGTTGACTCATTGGGAAAGACCCTGATGCTGGGAAAGGTTGAGGGCAGGAGGAGAAGTGGGCAACAGACAATGAGATGGTTGGATGGCATTACTGACTCGATGGACAGGAGTTTGAGCAACTCCAGGAGATAGTGAAGGACAGGGAAGGCAGGTGTGCTGAGGTTCATGGGGTCGCAAAAAGTCGGACATGACTGAGTAACAACAACATACTGCTTCAATCCTAGGGCTCCTTTGACAAAGAATGTTTTCCAATTTAAGAAAAAAAGTTTTCTTTTTCACTGTTTTTGCCAAAATTTGCATTTACTTGATGTTTCTTATAAAAAATAATTATTTTGAGCTTTATGTAAAATCTGCAGTTATTTTACAGTATATAAAGTTTTTAATTTGTTCATCTAGTTTCAAGCATTTTACTTATATGTATAACTTGATATTTCTTTTAAAACATATTGAAAAAACATCAATTACATGAAAAAAATATAAATCATGTGATTAAATATGATTCAGTAACTTACCAGTAAAAAATTCTTTGAAGATAATCTTTTTTTTTTTAATTTATCTTAGAATGCCTGACTATAATACCCTGTGGCTGTGTTCTCACAAGAATGTATTGTTTATTCAACCTGTGATTTGGTCATATTGTTTTCTGAAAACCTCCCTGATCCATTACAATGGAGGCATATTTTTGTTATATTTGAAACACAGGATTAAGTAAATATTACCCACCCTTCCCTCCCCATTCCTCCATAGTTCTCAGTTATCTGGGAATGTGGATAATTCATCTTCTAACAGCAAATAATGCCAAGGAAAAAAAAATAATGAAAACTCTTTTATCAAACAGTTATTAACAATTACCTTTTGTTCAGCACAACACATTTATAATAAAACAGGCATTGGAAGGAAATTCTTATTCTTTTTACAGAACCAGGATTAACATCAACTAAAGGTATTGCCAAGGACTGAAAAATTCTCAAGGGTGTATAGTTAACAAACTGTGCAGCTTACAGCTCCTCCTTGAAGATAAACTTGTTCTTAATCAACCTCCACCAATAATCTAGTAGGTCAAGATAACTGTTCTGATATGTCAGATTTTAAGATGTTTATTTAACTGAAAACTGATAGCATCATCATGTTCTTTTACTACACAAATATAAAACAAAGCAAAACTATCATTTTGGAGAACTAAGAGTGGAATGGACAATTGATATTTTTATCTTCCTTCAAAATAGTTTAAAGGTGATATGTGCCTTAATGAAGGACCAAAAAAAAAGAAAATAACTAGTGAAACTAATCACTACTTTGCAAATAGAACTATTAGTGTAATCAGTGACCTTGATAAAGTTAGAGCTTAATTTCTAACATTCAAATTCAGAGATAACATAAGCAATTAAAATGTAAAAAAGTTCCATATCCTTCAGTTTTTAAGTTTTAAAAATGATTTTCTTACAATAGCAACAGAAAAGAATGTAAACAAGTGGAACTACATCAAGCTAAAAACCTTCTGCACAGCAAAGTAAACCATAAATGAAATGAAAAGGCAAACTACTAAGTGGGAGAAAATATTTGCAAATCACATATCTGATAAGTGGTTAATGTCCCAGAATATAAAAAGAACTCATACAACTCAATAGAAAAAAAAATCTGATTATAAAATGGGCAGAAGATCTGCATTTTTCCAAAGACATAAAGACAGCCAATAGGAATATGAAAAGATGCCCAACATCAATGATTGTCAAGGAAATACAAGTTAGAACAACAATAAGATATCACCTCAGACTCGTCAGAATGGCTGTTATTAAAAAGACAAGATAGTGTTGAGAATGTGGAGAAAAGGGAACTTTTATGTACTGCTGGTATAAATGAAAATTGGCAAAGCCACTATGGAAAATAATATGAAGTCTCCTCAAAAATTAAAAATAGAAGCACTATACAGTCCAGCAATACTTATGGGCATTTATATGAAAATAAAAACACTAACTTAAAAAAATATCCTCATAGTCACTGCACCATTATTTACATTAGCAAGATATGGAAACAACCTCAGTGTCCATCAATGAATGAATGAAGAAGTTAAGGTGTGTGTACATGCATACAACAACATGTATATATATATACACACACACACACACAATGATGGTTAGAACATATATGCACACACACACACACACCGGAGGTTATAACATGTATATACATATATATATATATACACACACATCCACACCGACACATACACACAGTGGAATATTATTCAACTATAAAAAATCCAAAGAATTCCTGCCATTTATAACAACAGACACAGAGCTTGAGGGCATTATGCTAACTGAAATAAGTCAGACATAGCAAGATAAATACTGTATGAACTCACTTATAAGTGAATGAAAACAAAAACAACAAACTCAAGATCTGTGGTTGCCAGAGGTGGGAAGATAGGTGAAAAGGATGAAAGGGATCAAAAAGTACAAACTTCCAGTTATAAAATAAATTAGTCTTGAATATATAATGTACAGAATGGTAACTATAGTTAATAATTATTTATTGTATATTTGAAAGTTGCTAAGAGAGTAGATCTTAAAAGTTCTCAACACAAGGGAAAAAAATCTTATAATTATGTATAGTGAGGGATACTAACTAGACTTATTGTATATGGGGTCTCAAAGAGTCAGACATGACTGAGCAACTGAACTGAACTGAGACTTATTGTGATCATTTAGCAATATATACAAATATTAAGTCACTATGTTGTACAACTGAAGCAAATATAATATTACATGTCAATTATACCTCAATAAAAAAATATAGCTAGAAAATATTTTTGAAAAGAAGTCATCTCAATACTTAAATTGTTTTACAATTTCAACTTTCAAAATTTAAATATGATAAAGATTATAAATAATGCTATTTTAGCATATTCTTTTTTTTAACTTTAATAGAGCCTCAGGTGATCATTAAAAATATGCTTTTTTATAGATGTAGACACTGAGCCAAAATGACACAGCCAAGCTGACACCTGCCTCAGTGGCATACAAGTATCTAACAGTCATAAGGGTTTACATGTACGAATGTTTATGTCTGGCATAACCTTAAGCACTTTACATAGATTATAACACACAAAAAAGTGAAAAGTGAAAGTCACTCAGCTGTGTCCGACTCTTTGCAACTCCATGAACTGTAGCCCATGGCTCATCTGTCCATGGAATTCTCCAGGTGAGAATACTGGAATGGGTTGCCTTTCCCTTCTCCAGGGGATCTTCCCAACCCAGGTCTCCTGTACTGCAGGCAGATTCTTTACCATCTGAGCCACCAGGAAAGCCCTATAACATAGTACTAGCTATAACATAGGTACTATCATTATTCCATTTTACAGATGAGGAAACTGAGGTACTGAGAAATACTTAAGAAAGTGGAAATAATTACTTTCTTATTATTAGCCATCATAATATCTTGGCTTTTTTCCTTCCAATAAATTGTTAGTGATTTTAGGGTAGGAACCCATACAGCATATTTCTGTTTTACAAATTGCCTGTCCCAGAACTGGTACATAGTAGAGGTGAATCCAATTTGTTTGGTGGTTGATATCAAGATCATTAAGGCAAATGAGCCAAAATTCATTTCAAAGATGTTTGCTCCTCTATCACTGTTGCATCTCTCCTCTAGGACTGACAGTTCCTAACGAAAATTGTCTCACTGTGTACTAACATCATGTGGGCTCATACTTAGATTTATCTTTCTACTACACCGGAGAGAACTTTTATAAATTCATTGAAGAAACTGTAAGGCAGTGTAGTTTCCAATAGAAGGCCAGAGGCCCCAGCTCTAAACTATCTTTCCAGGTGAGAGCAAGTGTTCTAAACTTCTGTCCAGATGCTGAAGGACCTACAAGTAAACAGAGAGGAGAGATATACATACCCAAGCCCTACAGACACATGGGCATCTCTTAGCAACTTCCTCTATAAGCAGCTTCTATACGATTCTACCCTTATGTCAAAGCAGTGATGAGGATGTACTGCTTTCCATAATCCCCAATGTCATTGGTATCAGTTGTTAAGAAGTAATTATCATACAAACAAATATTTGGAATCACTATAATCAAACCAGCTGCCAAAAACTGTTGCCAGGAACCTCTATCAATAGCCACGATTGCAACACACAATTGGAGAACACAATAACACGAAGTCTAATATTGCTTTAGAAAATCAAGTAATAGCGTCCAAGAGGTTTCTGGCATTCTCTACCACTGTTTCTCTTTTTTGGCTACATTATGTGACATGTGGGATCTTAGATCAAATTCATGCTCCCTGCAGTGAAAGTGTGGAGTCTTAACCAATAGATCACCAAGGAAGTCCCTTCTCTACCATTTTAATATGAGTAACTGTTGGAAATGTAGGTAATGTTGGTCTTTCAATATATTTACAATGTGAATCTGATTGGTCTTGAGCTTTCAAGTTATAAACAGCTGGTATCTCTGGAGGACATGTGGATCCAGAAAGTCTCTAGGGAAATAACTCATCTATAAGGAAGACAGAGTCAAGACAAACAGCCTCAAAGTCTGTCTCAGAAGGGAAAGATGATCAGCTCAGCATCCTTTGTTCAGATCATTAACTGACCTAGACTGATTGATGTCCCATGCCACATGAAGAGAAAGAACACATGTAAAGTTTCACTGAAACCTTTGCAGGACAATAGAAATCAAGGCAGCAATGATTTGTAGCCTATCTATCTTTTCGAGGAAATGTAGGAAGAATATATATTCTCAATCAAGGAATGATAAGAGTTTGGGAAGGACACTGGCTAAAGCAGCAGGATGGGCCAGAAAATAAGCTATTATATTCCAGGGTCATCAAATCCAGATGGTGTTGGTGACTTCAGCAGGGGAACAAACAGCTTCACAGAAGTGTTTAGAGTTCTTGGCCGCTTTGAAGCATTTTCAGTGGGGCGGAGGCTGCCTTAGCAACAGACACCGCTACAGGAAACAATAGCGCAGGAGGTGGAAAAAGCATATGGAGAATAGTATTTGTGAGCACAAGGACATAGCTGGGTAGTACAACCCCTAGTTTATTTGGAAGATGCCCAGAAAGTTAGAGGTTGACTGTTGAGTGAGGTTTCAAGTTCGTATAATCAGTAGTAGGACAAACCAGAGATAGACAGGACTGTGAGGGGTGAGTAGACATGGGTTCTATACACTTCACGCACACATAAAATTTGGTCAGTTTTTAAAAATTCAACTGTTTCCCACTCTTTTTGGATTTTCACTAGACAGTGTGGCCCAGCAAAGAATGATCTTCAGCATTTCTCATTAAATTCAAAGGGGTTGGGGGGACATTTTTAAATTGTCAGATGATTTGGGAGAATGACATTGAAACATGTATAACATCTACATCCTACATTTCCTCAAAAAGATAGATAGGCTACAAATCAGTGCTGCCTTGATTTCTATTGTCCTGCAAAGGTTTTAGTGAAACTTTACATGTGTTCTTTCTCTTCATGTGGCATGGGACATCAATCAGTCTAGGTCAGTTAATGATCTGAACAAAGGATACTGAGCTGATCATCTTTCCCTTCTGAGACAGACTTTGAGGCTGTTTGTCTTGACTCTGTCTTCCNGCCACATGAAGAGAAAGAACACATGTAAAGTTTCACTGAAACCTTTGCAGGACAATAGAAATCAAGGCAGCAATGATTTGTAGCCTATCTATCTTTTCGAGGAAATGTAGGAAGAATATATATTCTCAATCAAGGAATGATAAGAGTTTGGGAAGGACACTGGCTAAAGCAGCAGGATGGGCCAGAAAATAAGCTATTATATTCCAGGGTCATCAAATCCAGATGGTGTTGGTGACTTCAGCAGGGGAACAAACAGCTTCACAGAAGTGTTTAGAGTTCTTGGCCGCTTTGAAGCATTTTCAGTGGGGCGGAGGCTGCCTTAGCAACAGACACCGCTACAGGAAACAATAGCGCAGGAGGTGGAAAAAGCATATGGAGAATAGTATTTGTGAGCACAAGGACATAGCTGGGTAGTACAACCCCTAGTTTATTTGGAAGATGCCCAGAAAGTTAGAGGTTGACTGTTGAGTGAGGTTTCAAGTTCGTATAATCAGTAGTAGGACAAACCAGAGATAGACAGGACTGTGAGGGGTGAGTAGACATGGGTTCTATACACTTCACGCACACATAAAATTTGGTCAGTTTTTAAAAATTCAACTGCTTTCCACTCTTTTTGGATTTTCACTAGACAGTGTGGCCCAGCAAAGAATGATCTTCAGCATTTCTCATTAAATTCAAAGGGGTTGGGGGGACATTTTTAAATTGTCAGATGATTTGGGAGAATGACATTGAAACATGTATAATATCATATAAGAAACGAATCGCCAGTCTAGGTTCAGTGCAGGATACAGGAAGCTTGGGGCTGGTGCACTGGGATGACCCAGAGAGATAGGATGGGGAGGGAGGTGGGAGCGGGATTCAGGATTGGGAACACGTGTACACTAGTGGCAGATTCATGTTGACATATGGCAAAACCAGTACAATATTGTAAAGTAAAAAAAATAAATAAATAAAATAAAATCTGAAAAAAAAAGAAAATTGTAACAGTGTCCCCACCTAATCAAGTTTTTAAAATACTTTTGAGAAACTTTATACCCTAAGTATTTCAGCAATCTATTGCTATATAAAAAACCACCCCAAAATTTAATGGCTTAAAACAACAACATGAGTTATCTTTCTTGCTTGTCCATGTTGGCTGAGCACAGTTGGCGATTATCCTGCTCTTCATCGTATTTGATGAGTCACTCATGTAACTGAATTTCACTGGTGGGTCAGCCAAGGTGAGAACATCCAAGATGGCCTCCATCACAATGTGTAGCAGTAAATGTGGGCTGTTTTCTGGAGAGCCTTGCACTTTTTCCATTGGCTTGTCATTCTGTAGGACATTTTTCTCCATGTTGCTTCCTCCACAGGATAACCCAGACATCTTTATGTGGTAGCTGGCTTGCAAGATGTCAAACTCAAGAGCTGCACTGTATAGTAAGGACTAGGCTCAGAAGTCACTCATGTCCCTTTGACATTTTATTAGCCAAGGCAAGTCACAGGGCCATATCAGTTTCAAAGCAAGTAGGAGGAGAACAGGAGAAGAGTCACTTGCAAAGGTGTGTGCAGGATGAACTAAATGGACCAGAATGGGAGAATTTAATTCAGATGACCATTACATCTATTACTGTGGGCAAGAATCCCTTAGAAGAAGTGGAGTAGCCTTCACAGTCAACAAAAGAGTGTGAAATGCAGTACTGGGATGCAATCTCAAAAACGACAGAATGATCTCTCTTCATTTACAAGGCAAACCATTCAAATATCACAGTTATCCAAGTCTATACCCTAACCACTGATGCCAAAGAAGCTGAAGTTGAATGGCTCTATGAAGAATTACAAGACCTTCTAGAACTAACAGAAAAAAAAAAAATGTCCTTTTCATCATAGGCGACTGGAATGCAAAAGGCGGAAGTCAAGAGATAACCTGGACTAACAGGCAAATTTAGCCTTGGAGTAAAAAATGAATCAGGGCAAAGGCTAACAGACTTTTGCCAAGAGAATGCACCAGTGGTAGCAAACTTCCTCTTCTAACAACACAAGAGATGACTTTATAAATGGAAATCAGAGGAAGGTCAATACTAAAATTAGATTAATTATATTCTTTGCAGCCAAATATGGAGAAGCTCAGCAAAAACAAGACCTGGAGCTGACTGTGGCTCAGATCATGAACTCCTTATTGCCAAATTCAGGGTTAAATTGAAGAAAGTAAATCAAACCCATTTATCACAATAGAAATGATAAATAGATTCAAGGATCAGATCTGATAGACGGAGTGCCTGAAAAACTATAGATGGAGGTTTACAACACTGTGCAGGAGGCTATTATCAAAACTATCCCCAGAAAAAGAAATTCAAAACGGCAAAACTGTTGTCTGAGGAAGCCTTACAAATAACTGAGAAGAGAAGGGAAGTGAAAGGCAAAGGAGAAAAGGAAGGATATACCCATCTGAATGCAGAGTTCCAAAGAAAAGAAAGGAGAGAGAGGAAAGCCTTACTCAGCGATCAGTGCAAAGAAATAGAGGAAAATAATAGAATGGGAAAGACTAGAGATCTCATCAAGAAAATTAGAGTCCAAGAGAACATTTCATGCAAAGACAGGTTCAATAAAGGATAGAAACAGTATGGACTAACAGAGGCAGAAGATATTAAGAAGAGGTGGCAAGAATACACAGAAGAACTGTACAAAAAAGATCTTAATGACCCAGATGATAACCACTATGGTATGATCACTCACCTAGAGCCAGACATTCTAGAATGCAAAGTCAAGTGGGCCTTAGGAATCATCACCACAAACAAAGCTAGTGGAGGTGATGGAATTCCAGTTGAGTTATTTAAAACCCTAAAAGATGATGCTGTGAAAGTGCTGCACTCAATATGTCAGCAAATTTGGAAAACTCAGCAGTGGCCACACTATTGGAAAAGGTCAGTTTTCATTCCAATCCCAAAGAAAGACAATGCCAAAGAATGTTCAAATGGCATTCATCTCACACACCAGCAAAGTAATGCTCAAAATTCTCCAAGTGAGGCTTCAACAGTACATGAACTGAGAACTTCCAGATGTTCAAGCTGTATTTAGAAAAGGCAGAGGAACCAGAGATTAAATTGCCAACATCCATTGGATTACTGAAAAAGCAATAGAGTTCCAGAAAAAAATCTACCTCTGCTTCATTGACTATGCTAAAGCCTTTGACTGTGTGGATCACAGCAAACTGTGGAAAATGCCTAAAGAGATGGAAAAACCAGACCACCTTATCTGCCTCCTGAGAAATCTGTATGCAGGTCAAGAAGCAAAAGTTAGAACTGTACATGGAACAACAGTCTGGTTCTGAATTGGGAAAGGAATATGTCAAGGCTGTATATTATCACCCTACTTATCTAACCTATGTGCAGAGTACATCATGAGAAATGCTGGGCTGGATGAATCACAAGCTAGAATCAAGACTGATGGGAGAAATATCAATTACCTCAGAAATGCAGATGACACCACCCTTACAGCAGAAAGTGAAGAGAAATCAAAGAGCCTCTTGAGGAAAGTGAAAAAGGAGAATGAAAGAGTTGGCTTAAAACTCTACATTCAGAAGACTAAGATCATGGCATCTGGTCCCATCACTTCATGGCAAATAGATGGGGAAACAATGGAAACAGTGACAGACTTTATTTTCTTGGGCTCCAAAATCATGGCAGATGGTGACTGCAGCCACGAAATTAAAAGACACTTGCTCCTTGGGAGAAAACTTATGACCAACCTAGCCAGCATATTAAAAAGCAGAGACATTTCTTTGTAACAAAGATCCATATAGTCAAAGCTATGGTTTTTTCCAGTAGTCATTTATGGATGTGAGAGTTGGACCATAAAGAAAGCTGAATGCGGAAGAATTGATGCTTTTGAACGGTGGTTTTGGAGAAGACTCTTGAGAGTTCCCTCAGACAGCAAGGATATCAAAGCAGTCAATCCTAAAGGAATTCAGTCCTGAATATTCATTGGAAAGACTGATGCTGAAGCTGAAGCTCCAATACCTTGGCCACCTGATGCAAAGAATTGACTCTCTGGAAAAGACACTGATGCTGGGAAAGATTGAGGGCAGGAGGAGAAGGGGATGACAGAGGATGAGATTGTTAGATGGCATCACTGACTAGATGGACATGAGTTTGAGCAAGTTCCAGGAGTTGTTGATGGACAGGGAAGCCTGGTGTGCTGCAGTCCATGGGGTCACAAAGAATTTGACACGATTGAGTGAGTGAACTGAATTGTGCAGGATAGGGGAGATTGTTGCATCTGACTTTAGAACAAGCCCACACCAAACAAAGTACTTGCATAGTACATTTGGACTCTAGATCAATGGAATTCGTGACTATTCTCCTATGGAGATAGAATGATTAATGATTCAGTCAGATGAGCATCTGCTTTCCATTGAGGCTATTCTCAGTAGAAGTTTATTATGTAAATTTACTGGAACACAAAAGATGCTCTGTTAGGCTCCAGATGAAGTTTACTCTGAAGAAATCAGAGGTCACTGAAGACCTCTCTATTCACTTGTTTCTCATGCCATAATACATGTACTGATAGGCTATAAATTACAGATGGCCTCAAGAGAAAACTTGAGATCTGGTTGACATTTTTATTACCTTAATATAGTTTAATGTTCATTTTTCTAACTAATGTTATTAAATAAATGAACATGCCAATTCATATCACTGGGAAAATTTAGAAAATAGTAGAGAAAAATAAAATTCACCAAGTGAAACTCAACTTCCATTAGCATTTGTGGGTTGGAACTGGGCTTTTCAGTGGGTTTTCTTAGTTGGCTGCCTGTGATCCACATCTGTTTTTTTATCCCAGGGAATCCCTTATTGTATAAATTTTGGTGAGAGGCAGAACCCAGGCTTCTAACATGGCAGCTAATAGGGGTTAATTAATACCTCCCCGGCCTGTGACAACTAGATTGTTGGCACAGGATGTAGGGGGCTCCAGCTGCTGATTGGCACCCCGAAAGAGAGGAAATATACAAAGATACGGGGCAGAGGTCACTCAGGAGGGTAGGGACTGAGTAAAGACACCATAGGGCCAGTACTGTCTTGACTGGGTGCTTTGCTGCCGAGTCTTCTCGGATTCCTAATCAGCAACTGAGTCTGGTGTTTTAATATTCCAATCTCATTTCAGTAATTATTCAGTAATTATTTCTTAAATCATTAGGACCAGGTAATATTGCAGTTTTGCCCTGACTGAGGAGGAGGTGGAAGATTATTTTATAGTTACCAAAAGTCTAATAGTATATGACACCCTGTAGACAGAGCATTAGAAAACAAAGAAACAAGGATAAATGTTCTTATCCCCACAGAGTTTCCAGTCTAGCCAGGGGGTGGGCAATACAACAGGAAGTCAGCAAATAACAAGCACAACATCCAAGCAGATAAGTAAGATGTATGTTATATTCATTATGCAGTATTAGGGGAGAAATGAAGCAGGGAAGGGCAAAGACTGCTGGGGAAGAGGGTCCAGCCAATGGAGAATTTGAAATTCTAAACACAGTGATTGCAAAAAGATTTTATGAGAAGACAGCATTTGAGTGAAGGCAGTAACTCAGGGCCTGAGGAATGGAGTGTGCCTGGTGGTTTGCTGCACACAGAAGGAAGTCAGTATGGCTGGGGTGGCATGTGAGACCATTCATTGAGGGCAAAACAGGAATCTGGTGAAAGCAAAGGAGGGCTGCGAAGCCACTGTCAGAATGCTGGTTTTTATCATGAGTGAGCAGGAAAGGTATTGGATCAGAGGCACATCCTGATTTACTTGACTTTAGAAAGGGATAACTCAGGCTGCTATTTTGAGACTCCACTGAGAAGGGGAGGTGTGTACTGGTGAGAGTAGAAGCCAGAGACTCACTAATCATCTCAGTAATTTCAGTTAACGGATGATGATGGCTTGGGTCAGAAAAAGAGAAGAGTTTATTTTTTCTACCCTCATTGCTTTTAGTGTTAATATGAATTCAGAAAAGTAACAGTAGCTTGCCTAGCCTTTCTCACATTATTATAAAGGCTATTTTCCAAAGGCTCCATTTCCAATTAAAGAATACACTACTGCAATAAATTTTCCTGTTTGCCTTCTAGTTTCATTTTTAAGGCGCTCAGATTACCTGCCATCCTCCACGGCTGGTTGGTGCAAGAGGCATCTGCCTACATGGCATTCTGCCTCCTTTAGAGGAATCTTCTGAGTCTGGCTGAAGTCTCCCATAAAAGGAAGCTACTCTTCTGGGTTAAGGCTTTGCAAATGTAGTACTTCCCACTGTGTGTGATATAAAAATTTAACTTTGAAATGCCAGCCATATATTAGTTTGGTATCATCTACCAAGGAAGCATTAGAGAGAAAGTTTAGGAACAAAAACTGTTAAAGGAAGAATCCTCTGCAGTAAAGATAGGCTGGAGCAAGAAAGAGAGGCCTAGGATTCAGGCTAATAGAGACCATGCTCTCTCAACTGCGAGAGCAAAGAGAAGGTGAAACCAGCAAGAAAATGTTGCATCTATCAAAATTATATCTGGAAAAGGACCCACCAATAAACACACAAGTAACCAGGTTTCACCTGCTCAATTCCACAGAAATTGTCAAATTAAACACCTTTAAAAGTCAACATTTTATAACACCATACACAAAAATAAACTCAAAATGGATTAAAGATCTAAACATAAGACCAGAAACTATAAAATCCTAGAGGAGAACATAGGCAAAACACTCTCCAACATACATCACAGCAGGATCCTCTATGACCCACCTCCCAGAATGCTGGAAATAAAAGCAAAAATAAACAAATGGGACCTAATTAAACTTAAAAGCTTCGGCACAACAAAGGAAACTATAAGCAAGGTGAAAAGACAACCTTCAGAATGGGAGAAAATAATAGCAAATGAAGCACTGACAAACAACTAATCTCAAAAATATATAAGCAACTCCTGCAGCTCAATTCCAGAAATATAAACGACCCAATCAAAAAAATGGGTCAAAGAACTAAATACACATTTCTCCAAAGAAGACATACAGATGGCTAACAAACACATGAAAAGATGCTCAACATCACCCATCAGAGAAATGCAAATCAAAACCACAATGAGGTACCCTCTCACGCCGGTCAGAATGGCTGTGATCCAAAAGTCTACAAGCAATAAAAGCTGGAGAGGGTGTAGAGAAAAGGGAACTCTCTTACACTGTTGGTGGGAATGCAAACTAGTACAGCCACTATGGAGAACAGTGTGGCAATTACTTAAAAAACTGGAAATAGAACTGCCTTATGACCCAGCAATCCCACTACTGGGCATACACACCGAGGAAACCAGAATTGAAAGAGACACGTGGACCCTGATGTTGATTGCAGCACTATTTATAATAGCCAGGACATGGAAGCAACCTAGATGTCCATCAGCAGATGAATGGATAAGAAAGCAGTGGTACATATACACAATGGAGTATTACTCAGCCATTAAAAAGAATACATTTGAATCAATTCTGATGAGGTGGATGAAACTGGAGCCTATTATACAGAGTGAAGTGAGCCAGAAAGAAAAACACCAATACAGTATACTAATGCATATATATGGAATTTAGAAAGATGGTAATGATAATCCTGTATGCGAGACAGCAAAAGAGACACAGAAATACAGAACAGTCTTTTGGACTCTGTGGGAGAGGGAGAGGGTGGGATGATCTGGGAGAATGGCATTGAAACATGTATGTTTCGTATATGAAACGAATCGCCAGTCCAGGTTTGATGCAGGATACAGGATGCTTGGGACTGGTGCACTGGGATGACCCAGACGGATGGGATGGGGAGGGAGGAGGGAAGGGGTTCAGGATGGGGAACACATATATACCTGTGGCGGATTCATGTTGATGTATGGCAAAACCAATACAATATTGTAAAGTAACCTCCAATTAAAATAAATAAATTTATATTTTAAAAAAAGTCAAGCAGTATTTAAGGGAAAAAAATAGAATATGCTCTGACTTGTGTTCTTAATCCTTGCCTCTTCCATTTTATAGGGATTTTGTGGGTTTTCATATGGGAGGAACCCACTCTAGTACTCTTGCCTGGAAAATCCCATGGACAGAGGAGCCTGGTGGGCTGCAGTCCATGGGGCCGCTAAGAGTCAGACACGACTGAGCGACTTCACTTTCACTTTTCACTTTCATGCATTGGAGAAGGCAATGGCAACCCACTCCAGTGTTCTTGCCTGGAGAATCCCAGGGACGGGGGAGCCTGGTGGGGGACCGTCTCCGGGGTCGCACAGAGTCGGACAGGACTGAGGCGACTCAGCAGCAGCAGCAGCAGGGAGGACCGGAAAACATTTATTTGCTAGAGGCTGATTTCCAAATCCTTCTAGTTAAGTCACTGGACTCGTGAGAATCTAGAGGCTCGAGGACCAGGGGAGAGTGTTTTGAGGAAGAGGAAAAATAGAAAGTCGAAAAGTCATGCAGCTTCCAAAAATATCTGCAAAGCTAAGTTTCTATTTCTGACTCAATATCTAATTATAACTGAGGATATGTATGCTCCAGCCCTTTTATATGAAAAAGAAACATCTGAAATTATTCT
Source organism: Redunca redunca (assembly GCA_006410935.1). Taxonomy (NCBI): domain Eukaryota; kingdom Metazoa; phylum Chordata; class Mammalia; order Artiodactyla; family Bovidae; genus Redunca; species Redunca redunca. Next base: position 482,689 of record SJYQ01004883.1, on the reverse strand, counting down.
CTTTTAAAATATCATGCAACAAATAAAATTGGCTTTTGTGCTCGTCTTAATTCTTATATAATAGTGCCTGCTGTGATCACAGAACAAAGAGGCACCTGCCTACACCCTCCCTGCCAGGTTCAAATACTGACTCCGTCGGTAAATATTTGCAGTTACACAGAGGCAGTGAGATAGGCCAGAATGGCAGAAATCAAGTGAGAGTTATCGACGCGCTGGTGCTCCAGTCATGGGCATATGGATTCAAACCCTGGCTTCTGTGTTCATGGGGCACTGGACAAGGCTTTGCATCATTCTAAGCTTCAGTTTTCTTATCTCTCAAATGGGGAGATAATGCTTATCTGGTTTAGTTCAGTTGCTCAGTCGTGTCCGACTCTTTGCAACCCCATGGACTGCAGCACCCCAGGCCTCCCTGTCTATTACCAACTTCCAGAGTTTACTCAAACTCATGTCCATTGAGTCAGTGATGCCATCCAGCCATCTCATCCTCTGTCATCCCTTTCTCCTCCCACCTTCAACCTTTCCCAGCGTCAGGGTCTTTTCAAATGAGTCACTTTTTTGCATCAGGTGGCCAAAGTATTGGAGTTTCAGCTTCAGCATCAGTCCTTCCAATGAATATTCAGGACTGATTTCATTTAGGATGGACTGGTTGGATCTCCTTGCAGTCCAAGGGACTCTCAAGAGTCTTCTCCAACACCACAGTTCGAAAGCAGCAATTCTTTGGTGCTCAGCTTTCTTGATAGTCCAACTCTCACATCCATACATGACCACCAGAAAAGCCATAGCTTTGACAGGATGGATCTTTGTTGGCAAAATCATGTCTCTGCTTTTTAATATGCAGTCTAGGTTGATCATAACTTTCCTTCCAAGGATCAAGCATCTTTTAATTCATGGCTGCAGTCACCATCTGCAGTGAGTTTGGAGCCTCCCCAAAATAAAAGCTTATCTGGTAGGATAATTATAAACATCAGAAGAGATCATATTACAATTGTCCAGCAGAGTGTTGTTCAGTTAGGATGTATATGACTGTCAGAAAAGTGATTTTAATACTTTATTGAAATACTTTATTCAATACTTTATTGAATACTTTATTCAATACTTTATTGGATACCTTATTCAATACTTTATTGGTTTATTTTTCAATACACACAGAGAGATCTAGGGTAGGAAACCCCCTGGGTTGACACACATGCTCACTGGCATCAAAGATTCAGGCAAGTTCTCTGTGATTCTCTTGGCTACAGTAGCTTCCAGTAGCATGCTCTTATATGGCAATGCCCAACACAGAAAGGCATTTATTTGGGGACATTTATTTTTGCATCTCTTTCCTCAGGGAAAAATTCTTCCCAGAAGCTCTAGTAACAGCCCTTCACCTGCACTGGATTACAACATGCCTGTATCTGGGCTGCAAGCAAAGCCTGAAAAGTAAGCACTTAGTGCTTGCCTTCCCTGTGTGAGGACTCTTCAGCAAGAGAAAAACTGGGAGCAACATGGTAGTTGGGTAGGAGGGAAATGATGTCCCTCTCCGGTGTTTGGTTTTGTAATCACTTATCAGTGTCAGTTTCCTCACCACTTCAGTTTCAAGCACAATACAGCAGCTGCTGGCAGCCATGTCCGCACCACTCTACTGCTGTGAACGTTGCAGCGCGCTTGCTCACAACATTCTAGTTAAGCTCACTCTCCCACACAGAACTTTCCTCCTGACTCACCACCTAGAGCTATGTTTCTGAAATATAACTAACCCGCCCATTACAAAAACCACAACAGCAACAAAAACAACAAAGAAAACTTTCTCTTAATGGCAGGTGTACTTCTGCACATCCTGTGGTTAGACAAAGGCACAGACAAGAAAGAAGAGCCAGGGTTCCACACTATTTCTTATCTTGAACTTCTAAAAAAAGTACATGGTATCTCAATGATTTTCCCAGATGAAGTTACTTTTGATACGTGATGTGTAGCTTCCTGCTGGTGCTGGCCATATTGTTTTGTTCGATCTACTCCACATGGGAGAAATAACTCCAGAAAGAATGAAGAGACCGAGCAAAACCAAAACAACAACCAGCTGTAGACGTGACTGGTGATGAAAGCAAAGTCCAATGCTGTAGAGAACAATATTGCATAGGAACCAGGGATGCTAGGTCCATGAATCAAGGCAAGTTGAAAGTGGTCAAACAGGAGATGGCAAGAGTGAATGTCGACATTTTAGGAATCAGCGAACTTAAACGGCCTGGAATGGGTGAATTTAACTATGGTGACCATTATATCTACTACTGTGGGCAAGAATCCATTAGAAAAAATGGAGTAGCCATCATGGTCAACAAAAGAGTCTGAAATGCAGTACTTGGATGCAATCTCAAAAACGACAAAATGATCTCTGTTTGTTACCAAGGCAAACCATTCAATGTAACAGTAATCCAAGACTATGCCCTGACCAGTAATGCTGAAGAAGCTGAAGCTGAACAGTCCTATGAAGACCTACAAGACCTTCTAGACTAACACCCCAAAAAATGTCCTTTTCATTGTAGGGTACTGGTATGCAAAAGTAGAAAGTCAAGAAACACCTGGAGTAACAGGCAAATTTGGCCTTGGAGTACAGAATGAAACAGAGCAAAGGCTAATAGAGTTATGCCAAGAGAATGCACTGGTCATAGCAAAACCCTCTTCCAACAACACAAGAGAAGACTCTACATAGGGACATCAGCAGATGGTCAATGCTGAAATCAAATTGATTATATTCTCTGCAGCAAAAGATAGAGAAGCTCTATACAGTCAGCAAAAACAAGACTGGGAATTGACTGTGGCTCAGGTCATAAACTCCTTATTGCCAAATTCAGACTGAAATTGAAGAATGTAGGGAAAACCACTAGACCATTCAGGTATGACCTAAATCAAATCCCTTACAATTAAAGAGTGGAAGTGAGAAATAGATTCAAGGGATTAGATCTGATAGAAAGAGTGCCTGATGAATGAGGGCTGGAGGTTTATACAGGAGAGAGGGATCAAGAATATCCCCAAGAAAAAGAAATGCAAAAAAAGCAAAATGGCTGTCTGAGATGGCCTTACAAATAGCTGTGAAAAGAAGAAAAGCTAAAAGCAAAGGAGAAAAGGAGACATATACCCATTTGAATGCAGAGTTCAAAGAATAGCAAGGAGAGATAAGAAAGCCTTCCTAAGTAATCACTCCAAAGGAATAGAATGGGAAAGACTAGAGATCTCTTCAAGAAAATTAGGGATACCAAGGGAACATTTCTTGCAAAGATGGGCTCAATAAAGGACAGAAATGGTATGGACATCACAGAAACAGAAGATATTAAGAAGAGGTGGCAAGAATACACAGAACTATACAAAAAAGATCTTCATGACCCAGATATTCACAATGGTATGATCACTCAGCTAGAGCCAGACATCCTGGAATGTGAAGTCAAGTGAGCCTTAGAAAGCATCACTATGAACAAAGCTACTGGAGGTGATGGAATTCCAGTTGAGCTATTTCAAATCCTAAAAGATGATGCTATGAAACTGTTGCACTCAATATGCCAGCAAATTTGGAAAACTCAGTAGTGGCCACATGATTGGAAAAGGTCAGTTTTCATTCCAGCCCCAAAGAATGTTCAAACTACAACACAATTTTGCTCATCTCACATGCTAGCAAAGTAAAGCTCAAAATTCTCCAAGCCAGGCTTCAACCATACGTGAACCATTAACTTCCAAATGTTCAAGCTGGATTTAGAAAAGGCAGAAGAACCAGAGATCAAATTGCATCCAACATCTGTTGGATCATGGGAAAAGCAAGAGAGTTCAAGAAAAACATCTATTTCTGCTTTATTGACTCTGCCAAAGCCTTGTACTGTGTGGATCACAACAAACTGTGGAAAATGCCTAAAGAGATGGGAATACAAGACCACCTGACCTGCCTCTTGAGAAATCTGTATATAGGTCAGGAAGCAGCAGTTAGAACTGGACAAGGAACAACAGAATGGCTCCAAATTGGGAAAGGAGTACGTCAAGGCTGTATATTGTCACCCTGCTTATTTAACTTCTATGCAGAGTACATCATGAGAAACTCTGGGCTGGATGAAGCACAAGCTGGAATCAAGATTGCTGGGAGAAATATCAATAACCTCAGATATGCAGATGACACCACCCGTATGGCAGAAAGTGAAGAGGAACTAAAGAGCCTCTTGGTGAAAGTGAAAGAGAAGAGTGAAAAAGTTGGCTTAAAGCTCAACATTCAGAAAATGAAGATCATGGCATCTGGTCCCATCATTTCATGGCAAACAGATGGGCAAACAGTGGAAACAGTGACAGACTTTTTTTGGCAGGGGCCGCCAAAACACTGCAGATGATGACTGGTGCCATGAAATTAAAAGGCACTTGCTCCTTGGAAGAAAAGTTATGACCAAGCTAGATTGCATATTATAAAGCAGAGACATTACTTTGCCAACACTCATCTAGTCAAGGCTATGATTTTTTCAGTAGTCATGTGTGGATGTGAGAGTTGGACTATCAAGAAAGCTGAGCACCAAAGAATTGCTGCTTTTGAACTGTGGTGTTGGAGAAGACTCTTGAGAGTCCCTTGGACTGCAAGGAGATCCAACCAGTCCATCCTAAAGGAAGTCAGTCCTGAATATTCAGTGGAAGGACTGATGCTGAAGCTGCAACTCCAATACTTTGGCCACCTGATGCAAAGAACTGACTCATCTGAAAAGACCCTGATGCTGGGAAAGATTGAAGGTGGGAGGAATAGGGGACCACAGAGGATAAGATGGTTGGATGGCATCACCGACTCAATGGACATGAGTGTGAGTAAACTCTGGGAGTTGGTAATGGACAGGGAGGCCTGTGGTGCTGCAGTCTATGGGGTCGCAAAGAGTCAGTCATGACTGAGCTACTGAACTGAACTGAATGGATTCCACATGGGAGGGATATTTTTGGTAAAAAAGGATATTTCTTCAAAATCCTCTCTTCTTTTCTATGGCCAGTTATGCCAAACTATCACAATGATCAAATACAATGTGCATGTGTGTATATGAGTGTATTCGGATTGATAAATGACAAACTATCTAAATGATGATGTAATCAAAACCCTGCACTTATAAGCTGGTAAGCCAACCATGGAAAAAACCCAAATGTAAAATTAATGGAAAAAATGATATTAAATGTTTTAATTAAAACCTTTTTACAATTTCCCCAGTGGTTAGGAAGGACAATGGAGAACGGTGATCTGGGAGAAAAAAACAGAGTAACCGAGAGGAGAGAGAGATGGACCAGTTAGGCTTGGGGAACAGCACTGAAAGAGGCAAGAGTCAGTGACCATGTTAAGATAACAAAGCAGTCAATATTTGAAAAGGGCATAAAAGAGAAGCAAGGCTCTCATTAAAATTAATAGATGAGGATGCAGGACTTAGAAGCTGTATACAGAAAAATTGCAGAGATACACTTAGAAGTAACATCAAAAAACAAAATGTGGACTCCGCAGCACAGACAGCATGGGTAAATGTGTAATATAGCCATGTTTATGTATTAGGATATGTGTGTATACATATGTGTGGGTATGTGTCTGTATATACCTTAAACTTAATTAAAATGAATCCTTCAGCCACTGTTCAAACGTACATCAGATCGACATTGCTTGACTATAACAGTCAAGTGTCTGAAGACAAAGATGGGAAGAACAAGAGTGTCTGAGCTCATCTTTTAAATTTATTTTTACTTATTTCATTTATTTGACAGCACCAGGTCTCAGTTCATGCAGGATCGTTCAGTTACAGAACGTGAGCTTTAGTTCCCTGACCAGGGATTGAGCCTGAGCACCCTGCACTAGGAGTGTGGAATCTTGGCCACTGGACTATGAGGGAAGTTTCTAAATCACTTTTTTAAACCAGCCTAAGTCCTGCTTTGGTATGTTCTTTATCATAATAACTGAGGGTATTTATGTCAAGAGAAGATACAGTTTTGATTTTTAGGATTGTATTCATTGGTATAAGGAAAAATTCCACATTATTCAATGATTATTTTCAAAGCATTTCTGCATATTTGGTTGGTTTCTCCCAATATAAATGTATTACAAACACCTTGGTTTAGAAGCTGCTTCTTCTCATTTGTTATTTTAATTCTATATAGTACATAATAGGTTGCACACAAGATCTGATTAATACATGTTGGGGCGGCTCATTATTGCTCTGGGACACTTTTTACTTCTTTTGTACTCTTCAGTGCATTCAAGAATAAGAAATAACTGTGCATATTTAGATCAGCTTGATAGCTTGGTAAAGAATCCGCTTGCAATGAGAAGACCCCGGTTTGATTCCTGGGTCGGGAAGATCCCCTGGAGAAGGGAAAGGCTACCCACTCCAGTATTCTGGCCTGGAGAATTCCGTGGACTGTGCAGTCTATGGGGTTGCAACGAGTCGGACATGACTGAGCAACTTTCACTTTATTATGTTAATTTTGACATCACAACATTAGTTCATTGCTACCATAGATGTTCCATGTCCTATGAATGTTCAAGCCAGTAAAAATGTACTAATTAACTTGTCCATCAACCACAAGGCCTGAAACCGACAGTGAGCAACTTTGGGCCTGCAGTGTCCGTTTAGGAAAAATATCAACAACTGTTATTCTTGGTATATTAAATACTGTGTCTAAACCTACACAAAAAATAAACCCTCCAGAATTCTTGCACGTCTTTCTCTATCACTTTAAAACAGTGTGTATGTATGTGTGTATGCCTACATGTGTGTGTGTCTATGTGTCCATATTTTTACTCCCCTACAGGAAACCTAAGTTTTGCCTGCAGAGGATGTATATACTGAGCTGGACATGCGCAGATCAGTTTAGTATTAGACTGCAGCCTGGGAATGCTGGTGTCGCCTCGCCTGCCCACCGATATCTGGAGGATATGACCTGCTGGGAGCTGTCCTTTCTCATCATTCAGGACAGCTGAGGGCTGGGTACTATATTGTACTACAACTGAGTGATAAGGGACATTGGTTTAAAGGCTTGATCACTCCTATTTTAAAACTAGCATTATCCCTGTTAAAACCTTTATAAACATGTCCATCAACTCAGCAACCACAGAGTTCAGTGTCAACAACGAAAAAGAGTATAGAAAGAGAGGAAGATTCTTGTTTGTTTACTCTTTTGCCGTGTACTTTCAAAATACAATGGTGGGAGAAGGTTAGGTCCAATTTTTCCCATAGATACTCCTTAGGGAATACCTTTGCACAGAACAAAATGTCCTTTTACAACTCAGTGGAAATCGAATCTGTCGTATTATTTTAGCTTAAATGTGATTAGGTGGGAACACTCTTTTGTTATTTGTTTCCTGTACTCTAAAGGTGGTGTATGATGTCATCTTGTTTCACATGGCTTTCTCTTTGACAAATGGGAATGATTAATTTATCTTTAACAAAAGTTGAAAATTTTACCCACACATCTCTAGGTAGACCTCTATTAATAGATGAGAATATTTTATTTCAAAGAATTAAAGGACTTAAAAATTCTCCTGTCATTCTAATATTCCTGTCAGGTAACAGGCAGGCATTAGAAAGCATTCTGTCCTTTTCTACAGAGAACAAATGTGAGCTGAGCACTTTATGCATATTCTTATACACAGGGATGGAGGATTAATTACAAGAACAGATGTTCCTAAATATGGCTTCTTGAAAGCCGCATGTAGCATGGATAATAGAGGGTGAGAAGCACTGTCTTTTATCAAGGTTATGCTCAGAAGCCCAAACCAGAAGCTGGCTTCTAACAAAAATGAAGAATTATCAAAATTTGTGTTTAGTTCTCCTGTCCTTGCATTTTACTTCTCCAGGTAATCCCTTATTTCAGGGTTGCACTTGTCCTACTCATTATAATTTCTCTCTGAAGGTCAGCTTTAAGTTAATATGTTATCTGTCTCAGGGACAATTCTAATCTTAAATTTTTCCTATAAATAAACAAAAAGAGTTGTTACATGTTAATGAGATTATAAGCATGAGGCACTGTGAAATTTTGGTCTCAGTTACTCTCGAGATCACAAAATTATTTCCATGAATTCCACAAAATATAAAGTAAGCATTTGCATAAACAATACCCTTTCCATCTATGCTGCATTTATATACTGTAAGGGTTTTGTTTTTTTTTTTGTCCTGTTGCTTTCCTGATAATTACTAAAGTGCCTTTCAACAAAATGTATATAAACATTCACATTTAAACAAAAATGCAAAACAAGAGTAATCATTATCTTGGCAGGAAGGACTTTCACAAGGTACTCTAAAGTTAAGATTATCTTCTTCCACTGGTTGTGAATATAAATACAAAATGATAAGAGTAATAGTATAGGTATGAAAACTTAGAAAATATTCATCGGTCCACTAGCCATGAAACTACATTCCACAGTACATGCTGCCAAATTCTGAAGACCTAATATATATTATTCTCTCTGGAATATAAGTTCTGTTTAGCTAATTTAGAAAAGACAGAATAAGTCTCTTATTGATGATATCAAAGTCTAAGGAGGTACAAGAATTCTCCAATATTAAAAAAATAATAATGTCTCACTACGAAAAGAAGAAAAATTTGTCAAAATTACTTGCTTCATTTTCTAACCTTGATTTTTTTGTTATTCTGTAAAAACTCTTAAACTACACATTTAATATTCTGGAAAAGTAGTAAACAGTCCATTGGATTCTCCAGGCCAGAATACTGGAGTGGATAGCCATTCCCTTCTCCAGGGGATCTTCGCAACCCAGGGATTGAACCCAGGTCTCCTACACTGGAGACAGATTCTTTACCAGCTGAGCCATCAAGGAGTTCAGTTCAGTTCAGTCGCTCAGTCATGTCCGACTCGTTGCGACTCCATGAATCGCACCACACCAGGCCTCCCTGTCCATCACCAACTCCCGGAGTACAGACTCGCATCCATCGAGTCAGTGATGCCATCCAGCCATCTCATCCTCGTTCATCCCCTTCTTCTCCTGCCCCCAATCCCTCCCAGCATCAGAGTCTTTCCCAATGAGTCAACTCTTCTCATGAGGTGGCCAAAGTACTGGAGTTTCAGCTTTAGCATCATTCCTTCCAAAGAAATCCCAGGGCTGATCTCCTTCAGAATGGACTGGTTGGATCTCCTTGCAGTCCCAGGCACTCTCAAGAGTCTTCTCCAACACCACAGTTCAAAAGCATCAATTGTTCGGCGCTCAGCCTTCTTCACAGTCCAACTCTCACATGCATACATGACCACTGGAAAAACCATACCTTGACTAGACAGAACTTAGTCGGCAGAGTAATGTCTCTGCTTTTGAATATGCTATCTAGGTTGCTCATAACTTTCCTTCCAAGGAGTAAGCATCTTTTAATTTCATGGCTGCAATCACCATCTGCAGTGATTTTGGAGCCTCAAAAATAAAGTCTGACGCTGTTTCCACTGTTTCCCCATCTATTTCCCATGGAGTGATGGGACCAGATGCCATGATCTTCGTTTTCTGAATGTTGAGCTTTAAGCCAACTTTTTCACTCTC
>SJYQ01004883.1:431222-472021 GCA_006410935.1 Redunca redunca | reverse complement strand
TAGAGTCTTCTCTTGTGTTGTTGGAAGAGGGTGTTTGCTATGACCAGTGCGTTTTCTTGGCAAAACTCTATTAGCCTTTGCCCTGCTTCATTCTGTATTCCAAGGCCAAATTTGCCTGTTACTCCAGGGGTTTCTTGACTTCCTACTTTTGCATTCCAGTCCCCTATAATGAAAAGGACATCTTTTTTGGGTGTTAGTTCTAAAAGGTCTTGTAGGTCTTCACAGAACCATTCAACTTCAGGTTCTTCAGCGTTACTGGTTGGGGCATAGACTTGGATTACTATGATATTGAATGGTTTGCCTTGGAAACGAACAGAGATCATTCTGTCGTTTTTGAGATTGCATCCAAGTACTGCATTTCACACTCTTCTGTTGACCATGATGGCTACTCCATTTCTTCTAAGGGATTCCTGCCCGCAGTAGTAGATATAATGGTTATCTGAGTGAGATTCACCCATTCCAGTCCATTTTAGAAGCCCAGTGAAATATTAGTCTTATAAATGGGGTTGAGATGAGATTGGAACACTATAGAAAAGACACTATTATTTATAGACTTCCTCCAAATGCCATTTATGTTGACAAAATTGCTTGCAGCAGAACTGCCCGAGAGGGCACTTCACAACATGGATGTGAATTTAGTGGTCAGAAACTAAGCCTGCAATTTTCCCCGCTGCCACCAGGTGGTGGTGGTGCCTGTACTGTGCTGTGCTTACCTGCTCAGCGTCTGACTCTGGGACGCCATGGACTGTGGCCCGCCAGGCTCCTCTGTCCACGGGGATCTCTAGGCAAGAACACTGGAGTGGGTTGCCATGCCCTCCTCCAGGGGATCTTCCCCACCCAGGGACTGAACCCAGGTGACCAGCATTGCAGATGGATTCTGTACCAGCTGAGCCATGAGAGAAGCCCAGTAAGTACCTTAATCACAGCTAACGGATTCAATTCAGACACAAGTATCAGGCATAATTGAAAAAGAATAAACATGCTATTCCTTTCTTAAAGAAAATCAAGAGAGATAGCTTCTTGGTAAGATGTAATATAAAATAAAGTAATTATATTATATTTAGAGCAAAACTTGCTGAAAGGCGTCAACTACTTGTGGTTTTCAGTGGTCATGTATCTCTCCCATAGGGCCAAAAATGTACATTGTTTTCAGGCAGAAAGTTTAAAAACAAGAATAGTTTGGTTGTTTTTTTTTTTTTTTAAATCCTGATGAAAGCCAAGACACACAGTGTTAGTTGGTTTAAGCCACTATTTCTCAAAATGTGGTTTGAAGACATCTGTATTCTTTGGGGTTATTCAACATGCAGATTCCTGGGCCTCACTTCAGGTCGGCTTTGGGAGACAAAGAATGTGTGTGTGTGTGTGTGTGTGTGTGTGAATGTGTATTTTATAATATGTGTGTATTATATATATATTTTATATATGTCCAAGTAATTTTTATGCACACAGTTTTGTGAACTCCTAATTTAAGTATTTCAATAAGTTTCATATGCTATTTTAAATTTTTTCCCTGAAATATTCTTTCTCCTATTTAATTTTGAATAATAACAAAAACAGAAGATCAAAACATACACATTTATTTTTCATAATAGTAACTGTATAAACATATATAAGCATACATCACAAATAAGTATACTGGTTCTTTTTTAATGTTTTTGCCCAGGCTCTAACTGTGCAATCTCGATTTCTGTATCATAAGAGCAGTTGGCTGGTAAATCGATCGGACAAAGGTGGAATGGAAGTGAGATGAAATAAATTCTTAGGCAAAGTCATGGCAATAGGAGATGGTCTGTGAACATTTTTTTTTAAAGTTTTGGAAATCTTAATTCCAGTCCTGACCTTCTGCATACAAACCTGACTGGAGTATGGCTTAAAAACCTGTTTCAGGAAGACATCACAATTCATTCTGATGCACAGTCTTAGTTAAAACACTATTATAGAAGGAAGTTGGAAACAGAATATTATCATAGGAGTTTAGGAAAAACACAGAATTAGGCATTGCACTGATACTGAATAGACTGCGGTACAAAGTAGTATATTGGTCAAAAAGGAAGAGCTGAGATATCATCACAAGAAAACTACAAATGCTAGAGAAATAGGGAAATTTCTCCTGCTAAGAGTCAAAACTGGGTCTAGAGTTCAGGATAAAAGTGAGCCTTCAGATATGAGACAAACAGCCCTTGATACAGGAATTGAATGAGATTTGGGTTATTAATCAGAGAGATCATTTCAATAACCTCTTCTAGAATTCTTATCTCATTATAGAAAATTCACTTTTCGTGAGCCTGAAAAATCACTAATGCGTTAAATTAACAGAAGATTGGAAAAGGATGCACAGGTTTTTAATTATAGCTTTTATTTAGAAAACACCCTCAATTTTAACGTGCTCTGAATCAGTGCGCAAAACAAAACCACCAGCAGCTCTTCCTGGCCCACACTGCCACTGATTCACAGATCCCAGCCCATCAATCTTCACGCCTTACTCTCGCTCTCTTCAGTTGACTTTAAACGGACCAATGATCAACAAACGCCTACTAGCTCAATATTTAGACAAGCAAAGCCAAAATAACTGCCTCTAAGTTTGCCAGTGTTTACAGTAAGCAAAGCAGCAAAGTGTAGAAAATAGGGCACTATAAGTGTCCTTACTTTGTTTTTCCATTAAAAACGCTTTATGTGGATTGCACAGTGAAATGAAGTTTTTATCTTCTTGTATCTAGATGGATACCAGCTGACAGTAAGTCGGCTGTTTCTCAGCCAAATCTGACACAATTATTGTCCTTGGAATTTTATCTGCTCCTCAAAAGAAGCCTCTTGCACAGGCATTGTGTGTTATACCACATCGTGTGTCCTTACCTCAGCAACACATGGCCTTTCCCCCATGGCAAAGCACATGTCCTATTTTTCCTGAAGAAACTGAATAAGGGGGCGATGAAAATTCAGCCTCACACCCGACCTTCCATCCCTGTATTTCCCACAGAGTGCTTTGGCGGGGGTGAAGGTTTCACAGACCAGAAGCACTGAGAGAACCCCACGAAGGCGACGTCAGTGCACTGGAGACTCTTGGCGATCTTCCGGTCAAGAGGCGGCGGCGCAGCAGTGACAAGGGGGCCATTTTCTGAACGCATCATGTTCTCATTTTCTTTCATTCACCTGCACTCACAAAAAGCACTTGTTCACAAATATTACTGAAATGTTTGGGTAGGAAGACAATGAGAGTAACAGTAAGAGCAGGGGACTTCCCTGGTGGTTGAGTGATTAAGAATGCACCTTGCGATGCAGGGGACACAGGTTCAGTCCCTGACCAAGGAACTAAAATCCCACATGCCACAGAGCAACTAACTGCATGCTCTGCAACTACTGAGCCCGCTCCACAACCAGAGACCCACAAGGCGAGGTCTCGCCTGACCCAACAAAGATCCTATGTTCCATAACTAAGACCCAATACACCAAATAAATAAATATTACTTTTTAAAAAAGAGTAAGAGCAGAATGGTAAAGATAAATGCCTGCAACTCACCCTTTCAGTTAATTTTTTTTGAAAGAAAAAAAAGACACATGAGCCAAATTATCCTTTACCAACTAAATAATAATACTAATAAAACCCAGAAAAAAAAATTGAGTGCTTGTAACTTGCAAAATCACATCCTTGGCTATATGAGAGGCAGAAAAAGAAAAAAGGGAAAGGCTAGAATTAAATACATGTTTTCTTGTTCTCCAAGTATTTCACACATCATGTTATGTCATATGCATGTCCTATCACTTCAAAAAGTTTGGAAATTCAGCTGCAGACACTGAATGTATTGCCAAGTATTTCCTTACAAAGAATAGGAGAAATTGTTTTCATGTATATTGCAGAAGCTTTAAAATAAACACATCCCAAATGAAAGATGCAAACAAAATATTTTACTTTCACTTAATAGGTTTTAAAACAGTGTCAGTAATAATGCATATTTTTAAAACACATTGATCATATGAAATGTGCAACGAAATACTAAGTCTTCTACTCTTCTCATCTCCAGTTCCAATTCCATGAGTTTAATGTGTATCCACGCAGTTTACTGTGGGAAACTGCATATTATTATAGCTTTAATTTGTATTTTCCTGGCCACTAATAAGAATGAATTATTTTATATTTATCAGTTATTTAAAATATGTGGACAACCTCTTAATTCAAAGTTATCATCTTCTGATTAAAAGTAGAAAGTTGAGATCCTTAATTAATAGTATCAGATAATTTTTTTAACACTCAAAGAACCACCTTTAAATATGGAAAGTTGAGATCCAAATTTAGTTATATAGACAGTTCTATCACTGAAGATTACAGTTTGCTGTAGAACTGGTGCTTTTAGAATTTAAAAATAAAGTATAGGTGTCAAATTATCCACATGTGCTATGTAGCTATATTTATATAATATGAGATAGCACAGTATCTGGAATCTCAGATGTATATTTAGTTAAAGATTACTTCCTATCTGCAATTGTCAAAAATTAGATATTAATACAAACTGGGAAATAAAATTCAAGAGAAGTGTTTCTTAAAGTGTGATCCAAGAATCACCTGGATCAGATCAACAGGGGTGTTTCTTAAAGAAACTGATTTCTATTTCCTACTCCAGACCCACTAATAATAATTTTCTGGGAGATGATCTGGAAGGTGCATTTTATTAATAACCTCTCTAATGTTATTTTTATGCAGCTCAGGTATTAAAAAACATGTGATTTGAAGGACTAATGTAAGAGTTGTGTTTGTTTAATTGAGACAAAAAGTAATCTAACATGAAAGCTAATTTTGGAAAGAAATACCAGAATACTTTAAAAAATAAATGAAAATACTTTTGCCACAAATATAAGCTTATATTAATAAGTATTAAAGTGTCTGTAGGTACTAATGGCTTTTCTTAGATCACCAAAATAAATACTAAAAATATTTTAAGAGATTTTGATGTTATTACAAAATAACTAAACAAAATATTTTCTCAATTTTTAAATTTTAAATAACCAAAGTATATGTTATTTACTAGAAAAGAATAGTAAAAACTAAAGGACATTGTTTTAAACAACAAAGGACCAAGACTTAGATTTGGGTTACCTGTTTAACTATGTGAGCTATTTATTAATCTTGACTTCAGTTCTCTGACCTCAGTTAAATAATCTGTAAGGTAGGAATTGTGGTTCTGTGTCAGAGAGCTATCTTGAACCGTGAAAAGCCCTTTGTTAGCTGTCAAGTGTTGACTGTTGTTATTATTTTAACAATTCAGTAACACTCTTAAATAGGACTTTAACAAGAAAGTCATTGGCAAGATGGCACAATAGGAGGTTCCAGCCCTCATCTCAAAATGGACGTCTCCCCATAGAAACACTGATTTGGCAATCAGTCACAGCAGAGATATCAATAACCTCAGATATGCAGATGATACCACCCTTACGGCAAAAAGTGAAGAAGAACTAAAGAGTCTCTTAATGAAAGTGAAAGAGGAGAGTGAAAAAGTTGGCTTAAAGCTCAACATTCAGAAAACTAAGATCATGGCATCTAGTCCCATCACTTCATGGCAAATAGATGGGGAAAGAGTGGAAACAGTGGCTGACTATTTTTCTGGGCTCCAAAATCACTGCAGATGGTGATTGCAGCCATGAAATTAAAAGACACTCACTCCTTGTAAGGAAAGTTATGCCCAACCTAGACAGCATATTAAAAAGCAGGGACATCACTTTGTCAACAAAGGTCCATCTAGTCAAGGCTATGGTTTTCCCAGTAGTCATGTATGGATGTGAGAATTGGACTATAAAGAAAGCTGAGTGCCAAAGAATTGACGCTTTTGAACTGTGGTGTTGGAGAAGACTTTTGAGAGTCCCTTGGACTGCAAGGTGATCCAACCAGTCCATCCTAAAGGAGATCAGTCCTGGGTGTTCATTGGAAGGACTGATGCTGAAGCTGCAACTCCAATACTTTGGCCACCTGATGTGCAGAGTTGACTCATTTGAAAAGACCCTGATGCTGGGAGGGATTGGGGGTGGGAGGAGAAGGCAACAAAGGAGGATGAGATCGTTGGATGGCATCACCGACTCAATGGAAATGGGTTTGGCTGGACTCCGGGATTTGGTGATGGACAGGGAGGCCTGGTGTGCTGTGGTTCATGGAGTCACAAAGAGTTGGACACGACTGAGTGACTGAACTGAACTGAACACAGCAGAGAATGTCTTTGTGGGAGCCCCAGAGTCCAACTGAGGGGGACAGCTCTCCTTTGTCCGCAATTTCCTTCATGAGGGAAAGTGAGAGCAAAGTGAGTACCAGGCCTCACCAGCCCTGTGCGATGCTGCCCAGAAGGCTCACTTCTGTCTCATTCCATGTCGAATGCTGAGGAGCTGGGCTTGGCCAGATCATCTTGGAACAGCTCAGAGCGGCAAGAAGCCGTGGAGGCTCACGGCAACTGATGTGATCTCTACAGCTGCGTGTGGATTCTGCTAACCTGCTCAGGGCATCAAGAGGCTCACCCATGAACTCCACAGGATGACCTGCCGCCTACAGAACTTCTACCAACCCCAGGTGCATACCCCAAGAACCCAATGTGCCACTCTATGGCTGACGCCCTACAAAACTCAAGGCATTGCACATCATGTGCCCGGCAGGTGGCTCTGTCACCCCAGGAGAACAGCACAGAGATCTCACTATCGGGGGCAGATCTTACGGCCAACTTAACTCTGCAGAGTAAGGAAAAGATGTGTAACCTTGAATACTTCTGGGAATTTCCCTAGGAAATACAAAAGGGAGGCTCTTTAGCAAAATTCCAATGGCATTTTCACAAAAAGAGGAAAAAAAAATCCTAAAATGCTTAAAGAACCACAAAAAATCCTCAAATAGTTAAAGAAATCCTGGCGGCATCATCATGTTTTCTGACTTCAAACTGAATTGCAAAGTTATAGTGACCAAAACTATCTTGTACTGGAATAAAAACAGACACGTAGACCAGCAGAACAGAATCAAGATTTCAGAAATAAGTCTATACATATCAAGTCAACTAATATTTGACAAGGGAGCCAAGAATATTCAATGAGGAAACAACAGTCTCTTCAATAAGTGGTGTTGGGAAAATTGAACAGTAACATACAAAAAAGAAGAAAGAAAGAAAGAAATTGGAGCCTTCTCTTACACCACTCACAAAAAATGAACTCAGAATGGATTTTGACTTAAATGTGAGGCCTGAAACCATAAAATCTCTGGAAGAAAAACTAGGAGGAAGTTCCTTGGCATTGGTCTCAACCGTTATTTTTTCTTTTTTGATACTGAAAGTACAGGCAATAAAAGCAAAAATCCACAAGTCTGACCACATCAAACTAGAAAATTTCTGGACAGTAAAAGAAACCATTAAAAAATAAAAAGACAATCTATGGAATGGGAGGAAATATTTGTAAACCATCAACCAATAAATGGTTAATATTCAAAATATAAGAAACTCATAAAACTCAATAGCCAAAAAAAAAAAATCTAATAATCCACTTTAAAAATGGGCAAAGGGTTCCAATAGACATTTTCCCAAGGAAGACATACAGACAACAGATACATAAAAAGAAGCCCAACATCACTAGTCATCAGGGAAATGCATATCAGAACTTCAGTGAGGTGTCACTCACACACGTTTGAGTGGCTATTATCAAAAACACAAGAGATGACAAGACCTGGCAAGGGTGCGGAGAAAAAGAACTAGCGCACTCTTGGACTGTAAATTGGCTCAATCACTATGCAAAACAGTGTGGAGGTTTCTCAGAGTATTTAAAATATAGAACTACCATATGATCCAGCAGTCTTATTTCTGAGTACATACCCAAAGGAAATGAAGTCCCTCTCTCTAGGGGATTTCTGCACTGCTGTGGTTATTTCACCATTTTTCACAATAGCCAAGACACAGAAACAACCTAAGTATCCGCTGGTAGATGAATGGATAAAGAATATGTGGCATACACTTATAATGGAATATTATTCAGTCATGAGAAAGAAGGAAATACTGACATTTGTGACAAGATGGATGAATCTTGAGGTCATTATGATAAGTGAAATAATTTAGACAATCATTGTCTAAAGAAAGACAAACACTGTATGCTTTCGCTTATGCATGAAATTTAAGGAAGTCAAACTCAGAAGAGAGTAGGTTGGTGGCTGCCAGGTGCATCAGAGTAGGGAAAAGGAGATGCTGTTCAAAGCATACAATCTTCCAGTTATGAGGACATTCTGGGAATCTAATGTAGAGCATCGTGATTATAATGAACAATACTGTACTGCACATGTGAATGTCGCTATAGAGGAGATCTTAAAAATTCTCACCACGCACACAAGAAGGTAGTTATGTGAGCTGACAGATGTGTTCACCTTCCCATTTGGTAATCACTTCACAATATATGTGTGTATTAAATCATGTTATATACTATAAATATATAACATAAATCAAATGTGCAACTATAAATCAAGTTGTACACTACAAACATATACAAAGTTATATGCCAGTGAAAGTGAAAGTCACTCAGTCATGTCCGATACTTTGCGACCCCTTGGACTGTGCTGAAATTCTCCAAGCCAGAATACTGGAGTGGGTAGCCTTTCCCTTCTCCAGGGGATCTTCCCAGCTCAGGGACTGAACGCAGGTCTCCCACATTTCAGGCGGATTCTTTACCAGCTGAACCACAAGGGAAGCCCTATGTGTCAAATATACTTCAATAAAGTTGCTGGGGAAAAAAAGACAGATTTCTAAAGAAAATCTAATATCTTAAAGTTCTTGAGTCATATATAAATGTTTGAGGCAAACTTTTTTTTTTTTTTTTACAGAGATTAGAAAATAAGGAGCCTACTTACATTTATCCCAAGAGAGTAGGTAGAGATGTATTATTGATGATAACCTTTCCATTTCTACTTGCAAAATCGCTAATTCAAACATCTCCATTTCTGACCACAAATGCCAATCTTTTGAGTTTGCTCAGGTCAGTTCAGTCACTCAGTCGTGTCCAACTCTGAGACCCCATGGACTGCAGCACACCAGGCTTTCCTGTCCATCACCAACTCCCAGAGCCCGTTCAAACTCATGTCCATCCAGTCGGTGATGCCGTCCAACCGTCTCATCCTCTGTCATCCCCTTCTCCTTCTGCCTTCAATCTTTCCCACCATCAGGGTCTTTTCATTAGTCACTTCTCACCAGGAGGGCAAAAGTATTGGAGTTTCAGCTTCAGCATTAGTTCTTCCAGTGAACATTCAGGACTGATTTCCTTTAGGGTGAACTGGTTGGATCTCCTTGCAGTCCACGAGACGCTCATGAGTCTTCCCAGCACCACAGTTCAAAAGCATCAATTCTTTGGCACTCAGCCTTCTTTACGGTCCAATTCTCACATCCATACATGACTACTGGAAAAACCATAGCTCTGACTAGATGGATCTTTGTTGGCAAAGTAATGTCTCTGCTTTTTAATATGCAGTCTAGCTTGGTCATAGCTTTTCTTCCAAGGAGCAAGCATCTTTTAATTTCATGGCTGCAGTCACCATCTGCACTGATTTTGGGGCCCCCCAAAATCAGGTTTGCTAGCCCAGCTCTCTTCTCCATGAGCTCAGTGGTAGAAAGCAATTTGTCTTCTGTATTTACTCCCTCTCTTTAATTGCTGGACCCTCATCAAGTTTAGATTTCATGGTTTATTATGACAATTACTGTATTACTGATTCTCATATTTTCTTTGTTCCTCTGTCTTTGTAATTACATCTATTGGCAACACTTTATTTCTATATGAAATGATACATCCACCTTATCTGTACTTGAAGGCAGGCCACTGAGTGCTGCTGGAGCAGGTCCCACAAAGGATATCTTTTGTATCTTTACAAATTAACAGTCATGTGCCTCGAATAACTGTCAAGCAGTTCTATTGCAGGATTTTATTCAATGCACTCCCCTGCCACATACACATTAGCTTTTCACACTTTCTTTTCTCCTTAGCCCATAACACCTCCACCTCGGCCCCTCAGTCTAAGCAAATATTCTCACCTCCTACTTCAGAGAAAAAACATCAATGTAGTGCAAGTCCCTTAACTTTCCATGGACAGACATCCATATCTACTAGCAATTGCAGCCCTAAACCCTCCTTTTGTACTTGCTAAGGTGCACCTCCTTCCTTTTAGGCCCAACCACCTTCCTGATTCTGGATCCTACGCTCTACCCTCTTTTCAGAAAGTTTGCTCCTTTAAATACCCCTTCTCGTGTGTATGTACCCCTTCTCTTCAAACCTCTCTTGCTCTGCAACATATTCCCATGAGAAATATGCAGGTCCTCTTCCACCTTAAAAATCCCTTGACCTCACATTTCATTCCATCCATGGTCAAACTCGCCCATTCCTTTCATAATCACAGTTCAAGAAGTTTTCTGCCCTTAATGTCTCCATGTCCTTACCTCCTATGCATTCCTTAACCCATTCAAGTTTGACTTCTGTTCATATCACTGTTTTGAAATGACTGTTGCTAAACTTCCCAAGGACAAGGAATGCCATATCCCTGAGCCACTTTCACTGGAAAAGCGGGCTCCATGGAGACAGTCCTGGACAAACTGGAGCAGTGGTCTCCTTACCAACGATCTGCCTGTTACTACAACTAGTAACATTTTGTCCTCATCCTATTTCTCAGCAGCATTTCACTGGCCACTCCCTTGTCTTCCAATAAATCCCTCCTTACTCTCTCCCCATTCATTCTTATTTACTTGAATATAAGATAATAGAGTCCCACAAAGCTGCTTTAAGCACCAGTCCTGTCATAATGTATATCCTGATTATGTAACTCCATCAGTTCTCATGGCTTGCATCTCTACATCAATGGCATTTAAAGTTACATATCCAGACTAGACTTCTCTGGGCATCACAGACACAGAAAATTAGTTGACAGTTTCAGTGGGAAGTTTCACATGTGTACTGAGACATGAGGATACTCCAGACAGGCAAATAATTTGGCGTTTCTTTGAGTGTTCTTTAAATATTTGTTTATTATCTTGCTCATGAGAGGAAGAACTGTGACTAAAAAATTATGTAGAAACATTTATCTACTAAATCATTTTATCTAGAGTATTTGAAAACAACTAATGATAACTCTCCCACCATTGGTGTTTTTTCCCCCTCTTGTAGCATTTCAAACATCTTTATTAGAAGCAATAAAAATTTAAAGAGATTTAGTTACTGTTCATCTTGGAGAGTTCAGAAATACCAAGATTCTCAATGGCCTTGAGGCCTGACTCATTATTGCTTCTCTGTGGTCCTTATTAAAAGGAAAGTTGAATTACTGATTACTCTGTCAATTTCTTCATATCAAAAATTACTTAAATATTTGAAGAAAATTTAGAATAATAGAAGCCAGAAGCAATGACTCTGATATAGGTCACATAGCAATGTGGAGACACTTGAATCTTAAAATTTAGTTCCCATGAGATAACCAACAGAGAAAAATCTTTACTTACAGGAAAATATATACATATGTACAGACATAGAAATATCTACTCTTATTGAAGCATACTCTTCCCCAGGCACTATAGCAGAGGTTTTATATTAATATAAGTTGGTAATAAATTAACCAAGTTTTGATGCTGCAAAGATCTTAATTTAAAATCCCATATTATCACTTCTTAATAGGAATACTTTGGACACCTATCTTTTTGATTTCCCCAAGGATCATTTGCCTTCTATAAAAGAACAGATTTTAATTTCTTGGGTTCCAAAATCAGTGTGGACAGTGACTGTAGCCATGAAATTAAACGATTCTCCTTGGAAGGAAAGCTATGACAAACCTAGACAGCATATTACAAAGCAGAGACATCACTTTGCTGGCAAAGGTCTGTATAGCCAAAGCTACGACTTTTCCAATAGTCATGTACAGATGTGAGAGTTGGACCATAAAGAAGGCTGAGCACTGAAGAATGGATGCTTTTGAACTGTGGTTGTGGAAAAGACTCTTGAGAGTCTCTTGGACTGCAAGAAGTTGAAACCAGTCAATCCTAAAGAAAATCAATCCTGACTATTCATTAGAAGGACTGATGCTGAATCCCCAGTAGTCTGGCCACCTGATGTGAAGAGCAGACTCATTGGAAAAGATCATGATGCTCAGAAAGATTGAAGGTCAAAGGAGAAGGGGGTGGCAGAGGATGAAATGGCTTGATAGCATCACCGACTCAATGGACATGAATTTGAGCAAACTCTGGGAGATAGTGGAGGACAGAGGAGCCTGGTGGGCTACAGTCTCTGGGCTCACAAAGAGTGAGACATGACTGAGACTTAACAACATCATCAACAACAGTGAAGAACAGCAAATTATATCAATGAGGTTGTTGAGAGATTTAAGATTGTATACAAAGCCCTTGATAAAGTACCTGGCACATAGTCCATAATAACAGACTTTATCATCCTCTTCAACAGCAGAAGCAGCTGATATTATCCCTGGATGTGCTTCAGTCTCCATTTTATTTCATATGTATCTTCATACCACTCCTATGTACTAGATTATCATTTCCACTGTCCTTGAGGAAACTGAGGCTTGAGCTAATCCAGCTAATAGTTGGACACAGGCGGAGTTGAATCCATGTGTGTCTAACTACAGAGCCCCTGCTCTCTCCATAGCACTGTGCATATACAGTGTAACTTGTCCTCATTTAGGGAACTGACTTCTCTTCTCCAAACCAATTTGCACATATCACTTTCACTTGCTCATACCAATTCCCTGATCTACTGACTCATTTGGGCAAAACAAGAATTTTCTGTGCCAATGAAATAAAGAATTGGGGCCAGAGAGATATATGTACCAGTGCAGCTGTATCAAGATATAGGTACCAGTGTGGCTTCCCAGGTGGCTCAGTGGTAAAAGAGTCTGCCTGCCAATGCAGGAGACATGGGTTTTATCCCTGGGCTTGAAGATCTCCTGGAGCAGGGAATGGCAACCCACTCCCGTTTTCTTGCCTGGAAAATCCCATGGACAGAAGAGCTTGACAGGCTGCAGTCCATGGGGTCACACAGAATCAGACATGACTGTGCACACACACACATATGTACCAGTACCTCATTAAGAAGGAAGCTACTGATACACTCATATGACTACATATACAAACCCACGTCTTCAAGCCCATATTACAGTATATCTCTTAGAGATAAAGTACAATTTACTCAACAACAAAATTATCATGTAAAATTATAAATGTAGAGGAAAAGACTTATTACTTTGAATCCTTTACTTTTCTACAACCTTTTTTTTTGAGGTTTTAGTTTTTAACAGTTTCTAATCTGTGCAATCTTAAATTTCCCTAGAGAAGTCATCTGTAGTACAACGATGTTCTGCTTTGTTGAAAAATAAAAGAGCATTATATAATTGAGGCATCATTTATGTAACCAGAGTTGCTGGAGCTTGCTACTACCACAGGGCAAAGACTCAAGAAAGCATCTAAAAATGTACAGCAGGCAGAGTTATCAATAGAGAAACAAAGCTGCGCCTACAGTACCTTCCTGCCAGGGAAGAATCAGGATGATTACACTTCTCCCAAGTTATACAGATTACGATCTACAAGGCAGGATTTAATGCCACTTAAAATTGGAACTGCATGTTATTGCATGCCTAGCTTTGTTGTCAACAATTCAAAAGCAGTTAAATTTTTCCAAGCTAATATATGTGTTTTCACGTATACATTCACCTTGTACAACCTGGAATAGTAGTGAATAAGAAATAAAAGATTACTTATGTTTATTTCAGGTCTAGGCAGTCTGTTTAAATGTGTGAGTTCCACTGGTACTTTATTTCATCAGTTTAATAAAAACTTTAGTGGGTTTTTTTTCCGGGCTAAAGCAAACTCTTTCAAACAATACTTAGAGCACAGGCATAAGTAGACAAAATGGAAAGAGTCTTTTTTTTTAAGCCATGCCAGTTCTACTCTTGCAATGCAACCCAGGAAGGAAGAGTATCTTTCAGTTCTTCCTGAAGGTATTCTTAATTACATGTTAAAGTTCTCTGCATACTTCATCACTTCAGTACTTGCCTAGAGACCGATAAATCTATTGGAGCAACATATTTTGCAAATCAAATGTAGAAACCCAAGACATGTTACATCAAATCAAAGTCTGTCCTGCAAACAAGTTGTTTTGGAAAGGTGGAACGTGAAAGTGAAGTCGGTCAGTCATGTCCGATTCTTTGTGACCCCATGGGCTGTAGCCTACCAGGCTCCTCCATCCATGGAATTTTCCAGGCAAGAGTACTGGAGTGGGTTGCCATTTCCCTCTCCAGGGGATCTTCCTGACCCAGGGATCGAACCTGGGTCTCCCACATTGCAGGCAGATGCTTACTGTCTGAACTATCATAAGGCTCCAGATTTTCATTGGCTTTTTCCCCCAGTCTTAGGAGAAATAGTTGACATATACCACTGTATATGTTTAAGACATACATTGTGATGACTTGCTTTACATATATTATGAAATGATTGTTACTACAGGTTCAGCTAACATCCATCATCTTATATAGATATAGAAAAATTAAAAAAATTTCTCCTTGTTATGAGAATTCTTAGGACTTACTCTCTTAACTTTCCTATATATTATGCAGCAGTGTTAATTACAATTATCATGTTGTACATTATATTCTTAGTACTTATTAATCATGTCTGGAAATCTGTACCTTTGACCACCTTCCTTCAATTTCTCCTCTCCTCATCTTCCATCTCTGGTAACCACATCCGATCTCTTCCTATGACCCTGCTTTTTTGTTTTCTTTAGATTCCACATATAAGTGAGATCATGTAGTATCTATCTGGCTTTCTCTGTCCAACTTATTTCACTTAGCATAAGGTCTTCAAGTTCCCCCCATTTTGTATAAATGGTAGGATTTACTTGGTTTTCATGGATGAGTAATATTTCATTGTGTGTATATACGACAACTCCGTTACCCATTCAGCCATCAATGTACACTTAGGTCGTCTCTGTCTCCTGGCTATTATAAATAATGCTGCTATGAACGTGGGGATGCAGGTGTCTTTTGGAGTCTAGGTTTTCATTTCCTTTGGATATATTCCCAGAAATAGAATTGCTGAATCATAAGGTAGTTCTATTTTTAATTTGAAGATCTTTTATACTGTTTTACATAATGGCTGTTCCAATTTACAATCCCAACAACACTGCACAGGGGTTCCCTTTTCTCCACATCCATGCCAGCATGTTACTTCTGGTCTTTCTCTTTTAATTAATTTATTTTTTATTGAAGGATAACTGCTTTACAGAATTTTGCTGTTTTCTGTCAAACCTCAACATGAATCAGCCACAGGTATACATATATCCCCTCCCTTTTGAAGCCCCCTTCCATCTCCCTCCTCACCCCATCCCTCTAGGTTGATACAGAGCCCCTGTTTGAGTTTCCTGAGCCATACAGCAAATTCCAGTTGGCTACTTTACATATGGTACTGTAAGTTTCCATGTTACTCTTCCCATACATCTCATGCTCTCTTCCCCTCTCCCCATGTCCATAAGTCTATTCTCTATGTCTGTTTCTCCACTGTTGCCCTGTAAGTAAATTCTTCAGTACCATTTTTCTAGATTCAATGTATATGTATTAGAATACACTATTTTATCTTTCCCTTTCTGATTCACTTCACTCTGTATAATAGGTTCTAGGTTTATCCACTTCATTAGAACTGACTCCAATGCATTCCTTTTTATGGCTGAATAATATTCCATTGTGTATATGTACCACAACTTCTTTATCCATTCATCTGTCGATGGACATCTCAGTTGCTTCCATGTTCTAGCTATTGTAAATAGCGCTGCAATGACCAATGGGATACATGTGTCTCTTTCAATTTTGGTTTCCTCAGGGTATACACCTAGGAGTGGGATTGCTGGGTCATATGGTGGTTTTGTTCCTAGTTTTTTAAAGAAGCTCCATACTTTCTTCCATAGTGACTGTATCAATTTACATTCCTACCAACAGTGCAAGAATGTTCCCTTTTCTCCACACCCTTTCCAGCATTTATTGTTTGTAGACTTTTTGATGATGGCCATTCTAACAGATGTGAAGCAATATCTCATTGTGGTTTTATTTTGCATTTCCCTCAGATGGAGCTAGTGATAAAGAACCTGCCTGCAAATGCAGGAGACACAGGTTCAATCCTTGGGTGAGGATGATCCCGTGGAGGAGGAAATGGCAACCCACTCCAGTATCCTTGCCTGGAGAATCATATGGACAGAGGAGACTGGCAAGCTGCAGTGCAAAGGGGCACAAAGGGTCAGATACAACTGAAGTGACTTAGGACAGACGGAATGACTTGTGATGTTCAGCATCACTTCATGTACTGCCAACCTTCTATAGTAAAATGCTTCACCATTCTCTGAACTGCTGTCAAAATGCAAGTTTGGAAAAATGTATAATGTAGACTTCTGAGATATAAGAGATTTCAGTTCAGTCAGTTCAGTTGCCCAGTCGTGTCAAACTCTTTGCTATCCCATGAATTGCAGCACACCAGGTCTCCCTGTCCATCACCAACTCCCGGAGTTCACTCAAACTCATGTCCATGAGATGGCTGGATGGCCATCTCATCCTTTGTCATCCCCTTCTCCTGCCCCCAATCCCTCCCAGCATCAGGGTCTTTTCCAATGAGTTAACTCTTTGCATGAGGTGGCCAAAGTATTGGAGTTTCAGCTTTAGCATCAGGCCTTCCAAACAACACCCAGGGCTGATCTCCTTTAGAATGGACTGGTAGTCCAAGGGACTCTCAAAAGTCTTCTCCAACACCACAGTTCAAAAGCACCAATTCTTTGGTGCTCAGCTTTCTTCACAGTCCAACTCTCACATCCATACATAACCACTGGAAAAACCATAGCCTTGACTAGATGGACCTTTGTTGGCAAAGTAATGTCTCTGCTTTTCAATATGCTATTTAGGTTGGTCATAACTTTCCTTCCAAGGAGTAAGTGTCTTTTAATTTCATGGCTGCAGTCATTATCTGCAGTGATTTTGGAGCCCCCAAAATAAAGTCTGACACTGTTTCCACTGTTTCCCCATCTGTTTGCCATGAAGTGATGGGACCAGATGCCATGATCTTCGTTTTCTGAATGTTGAGCTTTAAGCCAACTTTTTCACTCTCCTCTTTCACTTTCATCAAGAGGCTCTTTTGTTCCTCTTCACTTTCTGCCATAAGGGTGGTGTCATCTGCATATCTGAGGTTATTGATATTTCTCCTGGCAATCTTGATTCCATCTTATGCTCCTTCCAGCCCAGCGTTTCTCATGATGTACTCTGCGTATAAGTTAAATAAGCAGGGTGACAATATACAGCCTTGATGTACTCCTTTTTCTATTTGGAACCAGTCTGTTGTTCCATGTCCAGTTCTAACTGTTTTTTTTTCCTGACCTGCATACAGATTTCTCAAGAGGCAGGTCACGTGGTCTGTTATTCCCATCTCTTTCAGAATTTTCCACAGTTTATTGTGATCCACACAGTCAAAGGCTTTGGCATAGTCAGTAAACCAGAAATAAATGTCTTTTCATATATGCAAAAACATCTATCTCACTATTTGGATGCTTTTTGCGCGCAAGTAAGATGGCATTGCTTACTTCGTATTAAAGAGCACAGAATTGGAAGACAATGTAGGTGAAGCTCAGCTCTACCACCTTGTACCTGTGTGGCCTTGAACCCCCGAACAAACCTCTTCCTTTCCCAAATCTTAATTTCTAGTAGCTGTTTCTTGTTTAATGGTGAAAAATAATATTACTTATCTCCTAAGGTTATCATGAAGAATATGAGATAATTTATGAAAGGTTTTAGTGAAGTACCTACCCACCAATAAGACTTTGTTGAAAGAATGGAAAGGAAGAAGCTAGAGAAGAGGGAGGAAGGGAAAGGGAATTTGATTCTAAACTTAAGCATAACCAGAGAGAACTGAGGTTGAAGAAAGGATTGTTTGCACGGGGTGGAACATGAAGAAGCAATAGCCAAACACAAGATGACTTTTGCAAAAAACAGGCTATCTAAATATTTCATAGCCTCATAAAAGTTACATAACTGAACTGTGAAGTTTGCTGGACAAACTTATTTACCTTCATTTTACATTATTTTCCTTTTGGTTTTTCAATGTATATACATATATATTTTTTCTGTTAAGAAGCATATCTAGAAGATGCCAGTTAATCTTGAAGTTGCAAATAGAAAACCAGCGAGGGCTAACTTTAGAAAAGCACACCCTTAAAATGATGCTGATTTTTTTTCTCTGGCTGGCAAAATTATAATATGCGTCTGGCATTAGTTTCCTCCACCTCATTACAGACCAGTGCCAAAGGAATCCCCAAACATCCAGGTACTGTTTTACTTTGTTTTGAACGACAGTTGAAGCTTTGGTGCCTCCTGTTTCTTTTCAACTGGATAGGATAGTCATTTCTGCCCAGCTCAAAGTTCATCTCCCTTGCAGGGGAAGGTGCATTCTGCCATTAAATCTAAAACAGCCTTGACATGTTGTTTTAATACCTCATGGATGTGGAAAGTCTGCTGTGGCCTAATGTGAGACGTGGGAAAAGACGTGATCTGGATGTGTTCATACGCTGGCACAACAAACCGCACTTTCTGTGGGCTGAACACAATATCTGATACCCACATTAACTCTTACTACGCTTTTGTGTGCTGCTAAATTATGTTACCATTTTAAGTGGTAATAGTGGGCTTATAAACTATTTCTCTGTCAGTCCTTCTCATACAACTGAGTTCTATAATGGAATTACAACCACAGGAGAGTGCCTAAAGATCTAATTTAATAGAAAAAAATTTAGTATGGACACTTTAGCTTTTTAAGATACATTTTCTGATATTTATGGAGTGCTACCAAAGATCCCCAATATGGTAACCACGGAGGACTCAGGAGATGGCAATACTGTGCTTGATCCTTTACCCAGTCATGTTCGATCCTCAGGACAAGTCTATTAAAGATGATATGATGATGAGAAAAATGAGAGATGTAACTTAAAATTGTAAAGCCAAAAGTAATTCTAGGTATTAAATCCTGAGTAAAAATATTTGAAGGATGCATTTATTCAATGATAATTTCATGAATTCTATACTTCACCAGAGAAGGTTTAGGCATCTACATTGAACAAAGCATTGTGCCAGCTTTGGGACTACACCAGAACAGACCAGAGACAGTCTTTGTACTCATGGAGTTTCCAATCAACCAAGGAGACAGACGCTTAAAAACTGCAGTTAATAAGACAAAGATATTCCATCTGCAAATGTTTAGATTCCCCTCCCTCAAATAGTCTAATGGGAAAAAAGAGCTCATTTTCCCTTTCTGTGCTCACCCTGCCCTAAATAAAAGAAAGAGAATCTTGAGGAAGAGGAAGATCAGCCTATATAAAAACATATATATGTATAATTTTATTATCAAATATTATAAAATATACATCTAAAAACATAAATGTATAGTTAAATAAAGAACACTAGATTGAACAACCATGTACTCACCACTCTAGTCAAGAAATACCCTTCAAGATTCAATCTGCTCAATGCTAATGTGTCAAAGAAGTCAAAGTCAGCTGAAATTCTGAAATAATAATTTATAGAGTCATGTTGCTCACAAGTATGAATAACTGCTTATAACTGGGTATAAGTAATATATTTAACTTATTCTATTTAATCACAAACAGTATGATTATGAGTAACCAAAGCATGTCAATAACTTTTTTTTTTAAGTTCTAACTGATTCAAACAAAACTTTATTTGGTGGTACAAATGTTAAGTGTTCTTACAAAGATTAAGACAAACATGATAATTCTCAAGGGATTCACGCAGAAAATCAAAGCAGGTCCAGGTAAGTGGCCAATTTAGTGCTAGAAATTCAGAGCAGCTAAAAGAAAAATTTTCTAGCCTAAGTAAAGTTTATATAACTAAGTGGAAAAAAAAATACTGTCCTTAAATCCCAGCTGAACAGAAACCTATCCATTCACGGCATGGAGTAAGTTATTCAGTGACGATAGCCCATATATCTACAGCATTAAACAAAACATATGCTAAAACAGTTCATTCAAAATTAAGGAAAATATAGATGATTGTTTAGATGTTATTTTCAACAATTCACTCATAGGCATTTGAAATCTGTTTTATTTCCTGCCACAAAAATGTTATTGTTTTATGAATAAACAGTTTAATTTTAGACAAGCTCCTTTTCTCTAATTTATGGCAACTGGTTCAAAAAAATTCCAAAGCAACTAGGGAGCTTGTTCACAGATGTCAGCACCCAGTGGTGGTAAAACTAAAGGGCTGTGACTTCAAAGAGGGGGGATTTGTCACAATTTAATTTGTCACAATGTAATAAAAAAAACAAATGTGCAGACATCATAAGTGGCAGACAGGGCCAGAAACACAGAAATGAACACCGTGGAGATAAGTCAATGTCTGTTGGGTGCTGTGTTTCTTAAGTTGTTTCACTCTTCAGCAACCATCCAGACACCCATATTTAGTTTCCTTTTCTGTGCCTGTGACCCCAAATTAACTTTATCTCCCATGACCTCCTCTCCTACCGCCACACCACTCTACTTAAATTTCCCTTTTGGCAAGCTGGAAGAGAAAGACTTTTATGATTGGAGAGTTTTGGGGGTTGATTTGTACTTTTCAGTTAATAATGCATTCTTCCCATATTTACCTAGGAGCTTAAAAAGTGTTCTTAGGTCTCTGCCCTTTGATGTTAGCCCCATCTTCAGATCGGCTCTTTCCACAACATGGTCCCAAGCAGGTATGGGTTGCATAGCCCTCGATAGCCACAAGCTCAAAAGGAGAATCCTCACTCTCCCGCATCTTTAACAGTTCTTAGAAAATGATTCTGATTGGCTGAGACTGGATTCATGGCCTGAAACCCAAAGCCAGGGAAGGAGGTGGGGCTTGCTTCAATTTGGGGCACCGCAAGGGAGAGAAGGAACACTATCTGAAAGAAAAGAGCGAAGTAGTCTTTTACTAGAAGAGCAGTGGTACGGTGCTCCAAAAAAGCGAGTATAGGAGGCAGTTTGAAAGGAAACTAAGAGGACACCTGCAGTCCCCAAGTGACTCGGAGCTCCAGTAGACAATAGGAAGGCACCAAGGTACCAAAAGATAGTGCTTGGTAACTGCCTTTTACCAGATGGCAATCCTTGGGATAAAGAATAATGAAGTAACCAGAATGTTAATGATAACAGGAGGCTACCAGTGTCCTTAAAGCAGCTGGGAGAAGGTAATGCCACTGGAGCCTAGAAACCACTTAATTAGACAGGAACCGAGACTCACAGAAAAAGTAGCCACGTGGCAGGGGCTAGGGTCATGAAGGAGGAGGTGCGGCCACACTGGGATGCCTCCTTTACTGGACAGAGCAGGAGAGATGTACAAGGGTCTCTCTTGCTTCCTCCCTCCAGCCTCCCTTCAGTGTATCCCATTGGCTGCATGGAGTCAGAAGTAATCAACAAATGCATAAATTCACGTCCTCTGGAAAGGAGATGTCAAGATGGATTTAGAAGTTCAATTGATTTGACTGAACACCGATGAAAGATAAAGGGAAGGACAGTAGAGAAAGCCTGCAGACTCAGAGGTAAAATGGGACCTGTGAAAAGAGAGGAGGCAGATCAAAGCACTAAGTACTAAGGGTCTCAGACTGTCAGAGAGTCTTGAGAAAGACTCAACCAGTCTAACAATTTGCTGCTGCTGCTGCTAAGTAGCTTCAGTTGTATCTGACTCTGTGCAACCCCATAGACGGCAGCCCACCAGGCTCCCCCATCCCTGGGATTCTCCAGGCAAGAACACTGGAGTGGGTTGCCATTTCCTTCTCCAATGCATGAAAGTGAAAAGTGAAAGTGAAGTCACTCAGTCTTGTCCAACTCTTGGCGACCTCATGGACTGCAACCTACCTCCATCACATAAATTCTCCACAGAGGAGTCTTCTGTCCCGACCATGCTCACTCGCTGACTGCAGGCTGCCTATGGAACAAGGGGCCTCGGCTCCAAAGCTGAGGCAGATCCTAAAGGCCCCACCGCTGGTCGCACTCAGCTTCCCAAACTCCCTACGGCATGTTCTCTCATGAAGGGAGCCAAGGACGTATATCCT
This sequence comes from Redunca redunca, assembly GCA_006410935.1. NCBI lineage: Eukaryota > Metazoa > Chordata > Mammalia > Artiodactyla > Bovidae > Redunca > Redunca redunca. The sequence goes on along the minus strand of SJYQ01004883.1, from coordinate 449,945 downwards.
CCAAGGCTGCTTCAGCGAGGGAGTTTGGGAAATCTAGATTGCTATCTTCAACCTCTGAAATAGAGCAGAACTGGAGGAGAAAGGGGAACAGATCAAGGGGCAAATGAGCTCTTGACTGGCACATGGGCAAATAAATTATTCATTGGAGTAACTACATTCAATAGTTGTAGTATATAATGTTTAACTGTGTCTAGATTTGGGAGCACTGCTTTAAGATTAAAATTGTCTAATAACTCTTAAGAAATCAACTCTTCATCAGATAAAACAAATTTCATGTTCAAGAATGTTAAGAACACTATGAACAAATCAAAAACAGAAAGTTGACTGATGGACAAAGAATTCAGAGCTGGAGCAACCCCACACCCACGTTCAGCCTCTTTCTTTTGTAGATGTTAGAAATTCAAAGAGGTTGAGTCAGATGCTTCAATTCAGAAAACTAGTCTGTGACACAGAGAAGGAAATGGCAACCCCCTCCAGTGTTCTTGCCTGGAGAATCCCAGGGACAGAGGAGCCTGGTGGGCTGCTGTCTATGGGGTCGCACAGAGTTGGACATGACTGAAGGGACTTAGTATCAGCAGCAGCAGTCTGTGACAGAATCAAGACTAGAATCTTTTTTTTTTTTTTTCCACTTTTACAAGATGCTCACATCAGGGATCAATCACATTTTTTTTTTACTTTTGCAAGATGCTCACATCAAGGATCTAATAACCTTTAGCTTAATTTAAAATGCTTGATAGTTCTACATAACAGAAGCTAGGCAATTTTGTATTTTATGTATACTTCCATATGAGGAGGGCAAAAGAAACAGAACCTGATGGGCAGTTTATTCCTTAAGCTGACTTTATTAAAAGTAAAATTCAAAACAACCAGTCCCCAAAATAAATGAACAGTTCTACTTTACTGCTTTAGCACATTCAATACATCCCTAATAATTTACAAGTTGGTAGGATGATATAAATCAACCTAGGCCTAATCTATACTAATTGATTTATAAGTTTTTTAACAGTTGTTTATAAATCTATAAATATACTTTGAGTAATTTTCTCACTAAGAACAGTGACATAACAATGGCATATTAAAAGGTCTCAGGTTGAGAGTAATGTGTATAAATAGTTTTAATAAAACTTCAAGTTAATTATCTCGATTGGGATGGTAGTACCATCCAATTATAGCCTCTTGAAGATTTCTAAATATATATATGTTACTTATCCTTTGCTGGATAAGCACAGTTGTTTTATTACTGTTTGTCTGTTATAAGATGCTGGATTGTAAAATGTCAACAGTGTAATGGATTTGCTCACAAATAGTTACATCCTGGAATTTTGCATTTTAATCACTTAGTCCACTTAGGACAGACTACAGGGCATTATTTAAAGATATGTTAGAGAAACTGCCTCCAGAAGATATTCAAACACACACATGCATTATCTGTGCGTGAGTTATGGCTATCTGCAAAATAAGACTAGACGTTGTAGAAATCCTGGTGCACTAAATTTTGCTACAAAAGGCATACAAGGACATAAAAGTTTAAAGTAGAGAACTAAGAGATTGGGTCATGTCTCTAGAGCAGTGTTATTTTAACTTTATTTTTTGCAGGGTAGCTTACAGAACGTGCTGAGTGGCATACTTAAAACTTTCAGGGAAATTGAAAGGACATGACAGAAAAATGTAGACATAGTTTCAAGTCCTTGAGAAATTAAAAGAAAAATTTTGCAATAGTCACTGCAACCTCATAAAAAAAATTTACTGATTATCGATTTTTGAAAGTATTTTTAAAGCCTCTACATCTGAGCAAAAGCACACAGACAGACTACAATCACAGTTTCTGTATCTGCAAGGCGGATGCAAAATTAAAAACACTGCACATGTCTTTAAAAACAAGTTCAGACTGAAGTAATATTTAGAATAACAGCCATGGAAATCACATGATGAAATGTTAAATAAGACTGAAAATTCATTTTACGTGCACGGTTTTACAGTACCTTTCAAATATATACTTCCATACCGTGTACTTTCAACTAGGATCTAAAGTATCTGAAACTTAAAAACCTCTTTGATGTACCAAGATACAACTAATATTGTGATATTTTGCCAAAAACATTCAGGTGATCTTAAATGTATTGTCAGCATACAGCTTGTCAGCATAGAGTGTTTTGTCTCAAAGATGATAGGTAAAATTATGGACATCTTGTAGATTTTTCCCTGAATCATATTTAAAGGGGGAAAAAAGCCTTCAGTGATGTCTAAGTCATGAATAATTTCTTTCCAATAGTCTATTAGGGAAAATGTGTAATAGAGTTTTAAATTCCACATTGGGCTCTAGACAGCTCTCCTAAATTTCCTACAAGTCATGATAATAGAGTTTCTGCTGTCCTAATGTTTGAAAATCTCAAATATATTTTCATTTCCCTAAGATTCTGTTCTTAAAAAACTCATCATTTCCTTCCAAATTATAACTAGACTTAATCTTTTCTAGATACGGTTGCAACTGAGTTGTGATGTGGCAGTGTTGGCACATTTCCACCCCTCGATGGTGTGTATTTTGTGTCATTGAATATATGTGTTCTCCTTTTTTGATTGAATACAAGCCTTGGGTATGCCAGGGGGGTGTTAATTATGTTCTATTCCTTCCCTCCCACTTCCTTCACATCATCCCTTATGCATAAAAGTGTTACTGGGACAGATCAGGTTTAAGGGCATCTTATTTTTTGCTGTATCTAAAGAGCTAGGGGTGGGTAGTCAGTCACCATGTCAAGTTCAATGTTAGTAACTGAAACAACAGCGTGTAGACATGAAGGCTTCAGATGGTCTCATGAGGTGAATAAAAAGATTACTTTCGATAAGCTGTTTCCCTAGAATTTCCCATATCCTCTCCACTCACGCACTTCAAGAGTTCATTGGCAGGATAGTTGTAACCATTAGCATAATTTCATTTACAATGCAATAATTAAAAAATTCCCCAAATATCTGTGGTTTAAACAACAAAGACATGTTTCTCACTTATGCCCCACCCAGGTTACTGGGGGGAAGAAGTAAATGGCAATAACAGAACCACTCAGAGTACATGACCATGATGTTTAGCTGCTAACTATGCATGTTGCTATGCAGAATAGCTTATACTTTAGTATGACTATTAATTCTACACTTAACAGTTGACATGATAGTAGAGATAAAATGGGTAAAAAGTCATGAAGCTGATAAAGGCAGTGTTTAATAATATCAACCATGAAGTATAAAGATATTTTTGGTGTTCAATAAAAAAATCATAAATTTGGTGAAAATCAAACTGGAAGTTAGACTTTATTACAAAAGAAGTTGATATAAGCCAAGCACTAGCTCTGGGCCAACAGAAAATAAGGACAGGTGTCAGAGGATACTCAGCAAATTTCATAAAGCAGGAAGGCTCCACATATTCAGATGACAAGGTCAATACTGGCTAATGGGTACTTTGACACCAACATGTTGAAGAGCTGGGCATATTAAACAATTTTAATAAGGGTTTGATGGCATTTGGTTATTATCAAATATACATTTGTTTACTGTCTTTGTCTGAATTTTTCAATAAGGAGTTCACGATCTGAGCCAAAGTCAGCTCCTAGTCTTGTTTTTGCTGACTGTATAGAGCTTTTCTATACAATTTGATTTTGGCATTGACCATCTGGTGATGTCCATGTATACAGTCTTCTATTGTGTTGTTGGAAGAGGGTGTTTGTTATGACCAGTGTGTTCTCTTGACAAAACTCTGTTAGCCTTTGACCTGCTGCACTTTGTACTCCAAGGCCAAATTTGCCTGTTACTCCAGGTATCTTTTGGAGAAGGCGATAACACCCCACTCCAGTACTCTTGCCTGGAAAATCTCATGGAAGGAGGAGCCTGGTAGGCTGGAGTCCATGGGGTCGCAAAGAGTTGGACACGACTGAGTGACTTCACTTTCATTTTTCACTTTCATGCATTGGAGAGGGAAATGGCAACCCACTCCAGTGTTCTTGCCTGGAGAATCCCATGGACAGGGGAGCCTGGTGGGCTGCCATCTATGTGGTCTCACAGAGCAGGACATGACTGAAGCGAGTTAGCAGCCAGGTATCTTTTGACTTTCTACTTTTGCATTCCAGCCCCCTATGATGAAAAGGACATCTTTTGGGGGTGTTAGTTCTAGAACGTCTTGTAGGCTTTCATAGAACTGTTCAGCTTCAGCTTATTCAGCATTACTGGTCAGGGAATAGACTTGGATTACTGTGATATTGAATGGTTTGCCTTGGAAATGAGCAGAGATCATTCTGTCATTTCTGAGATTGCATTCAAGTACTGTATTTTGGACTCTTGTTTACTATGATGGCTGCTCCATTTCTTCTAAGGTATTCTTGCCCACAGTAGTAGATATAATGGTCATCTGAGTTAAATTCACTCATTCCAGTCCATTTTAGTTCACTGATTCCTAAAATGTCAATGTGCACTCTCACCATCTCCTCTTTACCAATTTAATTTGCCTTGATTCATGGACCTAACATTCCAAATTCCTATGCAATATTGCTGTTTATAGCATCGGACTTGACTTCCATCACCAGTCACATCCACAACTGTGTATAGTTTTTGCTTTGGCTCTATCACTTCATTCTTTCAGGAGTTGTTTTCGCCACTGATCTCCTGTAGCATACGGGGCACCTACCAACCCGGGGAGTTCATCTTTCAGTGTCCTATCCTTTTGCCTTTTCATGCTGTTCATGGGGTTCTCAAGGCAAGAATACTGAAGTAGTTTGCCATTCTGTTCTCCAGTGGACGACGTTTTGTCAGAACTCACCACCATAGAAAACCACTAGGCCACTCAGGAATGACCTAAACCAAATTCCTTACAATTATACAATGGAAGTGAGAAATAGATTCAAGGGTTTAGATCTGATAGAGTGCCTGATGAACTATGGATGGAGGTTCATGACACTGTACAGGAGGCAGTGATCAAGACCATTCTGAAGAAAAAGAAAACTAAAAAGGCAAAATGGTTGTCTGAGGAGGCCTTACAAAGAGCTGAGAAAAGAAGAGAGGCTATACACAAAGGACAAAAGGAAAGATATACTCATTTAAATGCAGAGCTCCAAAGAAGAGCAAGGAGAGATAAGAAAGTCTTCCTCAGTGATCAGTGCAAAAAAATAGAGGAAAAAATAGAATAGGAAAGACTGGAGATCTCTTCAAGAAAATTACAGATACCAAGGGAATGTTTCATGCAAAGATGGGCACAATAAAGGACAGAAATGGTATGGACCTAATAGAAGCAGAAGATATTAAGAAGAGGTGCAAAAATAAACAAAACTATACAAAAAAGATCTTCATTACCCAGATAACCATAATGGTGTGATCACTCACCTAGAGCCAGACATCCTGGAATGCAAAATCAAGTGGGCCTTAGAAGGCATCACTATGAACAAAACCGGTGGAGGTGATCGAATTCCAGTTGAGCTATTTCAAGTCCTAAAAGATGATGCTGTGAAAGTGCTTCACTCAATTTGCCAGCAGATTTGGAGAACTCAGCAGTGGCCATAGGACTGGAAAAGGTCAGTTTTCATTCCAATCCCAAAGAATGTTCAAACTACTGCACAGTTGCACTCATCTCAATGCTAGAAAAGTAAAGCTCAAAATTCTCCAAGCCAGGCTTCAATAGTATGTGAACCATGAACTTCCAGATGTTCAAGTTGGATTTAGAAAAGGCAGAGGAACCAGAGATCATATTTCCAACATCCGTTGGATCATCAAAACAGCAAGAGCATTCCAGAAAAACATCTGCTTCTGCTTAATGACTACGCCAAAGCCTTTGTGTGGATCACAACAAACTGTGGGAAATTCTTCAAGAGATGGGAATACCAGACCACCTGACCTGCCTCCTGAGAAATCTGTATGCAGGTCAAGCTGCAACAGTTAGAACTGGACATGGAACAACAGACTGGTTCCAAATAGGAAAAGGGGTACTTCAAGGCTGTATATTGTCACCCTGCTTATTTAACTTCTATGTACAGTATATCATGCAAAATGCCAGGCTGGATGAAGCACAAGCTGGAATCAAGACTTCTGGGAGAAATATCAATAACCTCAGATATGCAGATGACACCACCCTTATGGCAGAAAGCAAAGAAGAACTAAAGAGCCTCTTGATGAAAGTGAAAGAGGAGAGTGAAGAAGTTGACTTAAAACTCAACATTCAGAAAACAGAGATCATGGCCATCTGATCCCATCACTTCATGGCAAACAGTCTTTATTTTCTTGGGCTCCCAAATCACTACAGATAGTGACTGCAGCCATGAAATTAAAAGACTCTTGCTCCTTGTAACAAAAGCTATGACCAAGCTGCTGCTGCTACTGCTAAGTTGCTTCAGTCGTGTCTGACTCTGTGCGTCTCCGTGCACTGCAGCCTACCAGGCTCCTCCGTCCATGGGATTTTCCAGGCAAGAGTACTGGAGTGGGGTGCCATTGCCTTCTCCAAGCTAGACAGCATATTAAAAAGCAGAGACACTACTTTGCCAAAAAGATCCATCTAGTCAAGGCTATGTTTTTTCCAATAGTCATGTATGGATGTGAGAGTTGGACTATAAAGAAAGCTGAGCACTGAGGAATTGATGCTTTTGAACTGCAGTGTTGGAGAAGACTCTTGAGAGTCCCTTGGACTGCAAGGAAATCCAACCAGTCAATCCTAAAGGAAATCAGTCCTGAATATTTACTGGAAGGACTAATGCTGAAGTTGAAAGTCCAGAACTTTGGCCACCTGAAGTGAAGAACTGACTCATTGGAAAAGACCCTAATGCTGGGAAAGATTGAGGGCAGGAGGAAAGGGGGACGACAGACAATGAGATGGCTGGATGGCATCACCGACTGGATGGAGTTGGTGATGGAAAGGGAAGCCTGGTGTGCCGCAGTCCATGGCTCCACAGAGTTGGACACGACTGAATGACTGAACTGAACTGCCTTTGTATCTTCTAGTATTTTTTCAAGTATTCTGAAACAGAAATATATTTTATAGATAAAAATGAAATAATCAATTGTTCTCTTGCTTAAAATACTTAATTCTCCAGGGTTAATTCTCTTGTTTAACCCTGGAGAAGGAAATGGCAACCCACACCAGTATTCTTATCTGGAGAATTCCATGGAGAGAGGAGCCTGGCTGGCTACAGTCCATGTGATTGCAGAGTTAGACATGACTGAGTAACCAAAACTTTCTTGTTTATAATATAATAATAATATTAATCAACTGGTGTCTTGTTTAAAAAATTAATGCATTTACTTGAAAAGGATTTTGATATAAGGAGATAATTTAAATACAGAATGCTTAGTGCATGAAGAAGAGGGTCTGTAGAACTGGGAGAGAGAGAAGGCGGGAAGAAGGGAGGAGATAGAGAGAGGGAAGAAGAAAGAGAGAAGAAACTCCTTTAAGCAAACAAGAGTTTCAAAAAGTCCCTTAGTAGACTAGGATTAGAAGTTTATATGAGATTTCCACCATATATTATTTGTGGTAGGCTATAATGTTCCTATTAACAGTGTGGTGGTGGTTTAGTTGCTAAGTCATGTCCGACTCTTGCGACCCCCATGGACAGTAGCCTGCCAGGCTCCTCTGTCCATGGGATTCTCCAGGCAAGAATACTGGAGTGGGTATCCATATCCTTGTAGCAAAATGTCAATAGGGGCTTCCCAGGAGGTGCAATGGCAGAGAATCTGCCTGCTAACACATGAGAATCAAGAGATATGTGTTCAACTCCTGGGTCAGAAGATCCCCTGGAGTAGGAAATGGCAACCCACTCCAATGGTCTTGCCTGGAAAATCCCATGGACAGAGGAAACTTGGTGGGCTACAGACCACAGGGTCACAAAGGGGTCGCAAAGAGTTGGATACAACTAAGCAACTGGGCATACACATACACACAAAATGTCAATAATTCCAATTCCATATTGTTTATTCCATCACTTACAGTAATTTGTGGTCTTTAAAATCAAAATTTAACAAATTCCATCCATGTATTCTTACACATTATGTTTTGGATCAGTTGGACCCAAATTTAAAATGAGTCAAAGTCTGAAGCTCAGAAGATGATGACAAAAATAAAGAGAGAGACTCAGGTCCTGCCCCTAAGAAATGACGAATTCTCAAAAGGAAATTACTGTGAATCCATGACAAAGCTGAACCCTAGACATCAGGCTCACAGTATTAGCAAAGATTGCTTGCTCAAGCTTGGCTTGAGAGCAGTCTCCCTTTAAGAAGCAGTGCAGGTATGACAGTAAAGATCTGTAATTAAGTTAAGAGCTGCAGATAAGGGTCCTTCTCCTATTTTTACGGGCACCACATAAGCCTCAAGGACCCTCATGTGTCTTTAGAGAGAGGAGATTCCTCTTTTCAATGATATATGAGTTTGAACTTCCTAACTTCCCAGCAAGAGTTGAGATCCCAGTGTCAAATTTCAGTTAATAAAAGGAAATGTGATTGCTTAGCCTGAAAAGGAGTCATTTGTTTTTGTTTTATTTCAAATATATCTGACATATAACATTGTATAAATTTAAGGTGTATAATATAATTTGTTCCAAATTGCAATATGATTGTCATTGTAGCAAAATTAATACCTCTGCCACATAATTGTTCTAAAAAAAAAATAAAACAAGGAAGGTGAGGTCTCTGTCTGCCATCTAGTTTTGTCATCCTACCTGCAAAGCTGCTCTTCCCTGATTTGGAATACTAAGGTGAACTGTTAGAGCCTTACATCTTTAAATACTTTCCCCCAAAATTTTCATTTCTCATGAAGACTTTCTATCTATTAATTTGTCTTACATGTTATTACTTCCTCCAGACTAATAAGAACATAAGTAAAGCTAGACATTTCAGCATACAAATCAAAAAAATAAAAAAGGAAATGTGACATTCCTTATACACTTCATGGAGAAAGTTTTAGCTGATTTTTTATCTAGATATTCATTCATTCAAAAGCATCCACACTTACTACATATTAGGCATACTACTTGGTGCTACATACACTGGGGAAAAGAGGATTTGGTTTAGGACATGTTGTTAAGTATGAAATCTTTATAAGAAAATGTTCAACTATAAGGGTGATATTGTGACACACTAGCTGAGAACTTAAAACAAGTTTTCTTCCTGGAGGCCTAAATCTGAGAGCCTTGAGATAAATGTGATATTTACAGCAATGAGTCTTGATAAGATCACTAAGAAAGAGGGTATAGAGGAGGAGAAAAGGAGAATATTTGGAATGTCAACAAATCACATGCAAACCTATTTTAATCTGAATTCCCAGGGAAAGAGAATACAATTCGGGGGTCTGTTATAATTCATTTTTATATAATTCTGATAAATTAAACAAAAACATTTAGAATAGAAGAGATCATCTACTATTAAGCTTGGCCAAAAGGTTTATTTAAATGATAAGTAGTTCTTTTTCCATGGATGTCAATATCATTAGCAAAATTCCAGAAGATTTTCTAGGAGTCAGTGCATTTAAGAAGTAACCTGATTAGCTTTCCCACTGGGAAGTAAATGAAACCTTACCATGACAATTGATTCAAATCGATTATGACTTTCTTGTGAGTTATTAAATAAGGGGCTAAATTAAATTTTCCTTCCCATATTAAGAGTAGAAGCTATGTTTTCTCTGGAAGGTTATTAAGCTAAAGGGAAGATTTTATTTTCAGAGTAGAAGCAAATCAGATTATTATAAGAGACTTCCTAAGGCCAAAAGAGTTTATTTAGGAAGTTAAAGTATCTTTGCTGGGTATAAATATTATTATGGTAATTACTATCTTCAAGTATTTATTGTTAATGAAAACTTTTTCAAGTTCCTCAAGGGTCCTTCCAAACAGAGCTGTACATCGATTTTCAAGGAAGTATCAGGCAGATAATTTCAGATACTCTCAAACACTGGAGCCAGGAAATGTCTCAGGGTGGAAAGCTTCCCACTACATGTGTCCTATTAAAATCCAATTATGCACAGAGAAAGGACTAAGAAACACAATAAGCTGGGGAACATATGTTTAGCATAACACATACATTACAAATAGGCCTGAATATCACATACTAGTTGCAGCTTCCAAGTGTTTTTCTCAGAAATCTGAAGAAAAGTATTCAATGAAAGTTAAAACAATAAAAGAAAAAAAGAAGCAGTAGAGTATTAGAAAATGGATTCTAATTCATGAAAATGTAAGATCAGCAACATTTTAACTGATAATTTTCCCATAACATGACCTTATCTTATATAATCATATAATACATATTCTACCTAAACTGCCATACAGATATGATAAGCATTTAGACATTGTAAACAGTCTTAAGCTATATCTTTGCAAAAGTCCAACACTCTGGAAAACAATATATCAGAATATATGAGTGTTAACAACGAGCCATTTTTTAAAGGACTATTTGTGGGTGGATCATTTCAGTGGAATCTTATTTCTTCAATTGGCTTGTTTCTTTCTTTTAAGACAATGAAAGCTTTAACCTACAGACAAAATTAAGATAACTCAGCTAATAGACCATTAGGCTCTCTATGTAAAGTAACACTGTGATGAGAGAAAGAGAGACTTTCATGTGGCAAATGCCACTTTGATTTTAAAAACACGATTAAATGCCAAAGACAGACTGTTGAATGTTCTAGAAAACCACCACCTCAGACTTCACCAAGATGTCAACAAAAGGCTTATCAGAAGTCTGAGCATAATAGATGCCTGGGCCGAAGTCCACGGTCAGGTCCTCCTTGGTGCTCCCTTAGCCTGTTGCACCAGCTTCTTAAAGGAGCGTTTCATTTTCTCACGAGAATCTGCTCGTGGTCCAAAGTCTTGAATCCTTTGATTGTCCTCTTTTGTTTAATCAGGTGGTCCCACCAAGAAAGATGATGCCCCACACCTTTCCTTGATAATTTACCAGCCTTCTGCACAAAGAATAAATGCCCCCGTCTCTCATGGGCAGCAATCCCTTTTTCGGTTCTTTCAGGAATAACATCATAGCACTTGTTGAAAACCTCCTGTGTGCCAGGCACTCTGCTAGCTATGAGTGTTAAATACTCTTTCTAATTGACAAATGGTCTTTGTAGGGAAATTACTGCAATCCTTATTTCACAGGAAAAGAAAGCTAAGTCATGACGTTATGAGTCATGATTATTAAGCACTAACTTTCTGCCCAAAGTTACTTGGTTAGGTAAGAGTGGAGAAATATTCAGAACAGAAGCCTGCCTCCAAATCCCAGCCACTTCCCCCTGCAGTCAGCCTAGATGGTCACTGTAAGAGCTCTCTAGGCAGAAAGTAAACTTGATCTTTTTGTTCTCTAGCATTTAACATAGCTTCTAGCCTTGCACAGAGCAGCATGTTGGTAAGTGGTTGAATGTCTGGGATTCTCTTTTCATCCTCTTTCTACTACTTAACATGGTAAATGACCAAATACTCATCCAGAATGGACAATATAGTGAGAGAGAAAAAGCATTTTGATAAGCAGTTCATTTCTCCATGACTGGATATTTGAAATCTTTGAAGGTCTAAATTTTGGAGATAAATAATTGTCAAGAATTACAAGTGGCTCTCTTCATTAGTTTGTAGCTGAGTAAGTCTCTTTATCTGATAGGGAGAATGGTATAGCCGATGACTTGGGTTTGGATTTTGGTCTTATTGGAGCTGAGATTGTGACAACCAGCAGAATTCATCCACTGTAGTGGGTATAAGAGGCTTCACTGTCTTCCCAGATGGTAAAAGTCATAGGGCAAAAAATGTTTCAATGAACTTTACCAGGCAACAAATAATAACCTTAATAATAACCTTAAATTCCTTAATTTTGCATTCAGGACCTTTAATGATTGGACCTGTTCATCTCTCTAGCTACTGTGCCCATTCCTTACACTCTAAGCTCTAACCATCATGAACAACAGCATTTACATTCCTCTGAATAAGCCAAGCTCTCTCTCAGATCGGGGGTTTGGACATGCAATTGCAAAAGACCCTGATGCTGTGAAAGATTGAAAACAAAAGGGAAAGGGGGTGGCAGAGGATGAGATGGTTAGATAGTATCATTGACTCAATGGACATGAGTTTGAGCAAACTCCGGGAGATAGTGGAGGACAGGGAAGCCTGGTATGCTCCAGTTCATGGGGTTGCAAAGAGTTGAACAAGACGTAGCAACTGAACATTTCTCTGCCACTCAAGCAACCTACCCAGCTCTCTTTTCTCCATACTATCTCCCATCTCAGGAATGTTTATACGTAAGCAAGTTCAGATCAGTCCAAATGTCATCTCCTTCAAGAAGTATTTCTGCCCCTTGAAAATCCCCTAGCAGTTTGTGTTTCTGCTTGTCATGACACTTATTAACTGTATTGTTCTTTCATTGAATTTCTCCCTTACCCACTAGACTGTCAATACATTGACTAACTTCTACATTATTGGTTACTGTTGTCGATTTATGTGCTAATTTAGCTAGATCGCAGTGCCTGGATATTTGGTTAAATTCTATTGTAAATGTTTCTGTCAAGATATATTTTAGATGAGTAACATTTGATTTTGTGACAGTTGGACCATCAAGAAAGCTGAGCATTGAAGAACTGATGCTTTTGAACTGTGGTGTTGGATAAGACTCTTGAGAGTCCTTTGGACTGCAAGGAGATCAATCCAGTCAATCTTAAAGGAAATCAGTCTTGAATATTTACCAGAAGGACTAATGCTGAAGCTGAAAGTCCAATTTTAGCCACCTGATGCGAAGAACTGACTCATTGGAAAAGACCCTGATGGCAGGAGAAGGGGACGACAGAGAATGAGATGGCTGAAACATGATGTACTCGATGGACGTGAGTTTAAGCAAGCTCTGGGAGTTGGTGATGGACCGGAAAGCCTTGGCATGCTGCAGTCCATGGGGTCTCAAAGAGTCAGACATGACTGAGTGACTAAACTGAAAATAGATTATCCTCCGTAATGTGAATGGGCCTCATCTGATCATTTGAAAGCCTTAATAGAAAAACACTGACCTTCTGGAGGAAGAGGGAATTTGGCCAGTAGACAGCCTTTGTACTGGAACTGTGTCTCTTCCATGGGTCTCCAGCCTGCAGGCCTATCCTGCTGATTTTGGACTTGGCAGCCACCATCATTACATAAGCCAATTCCTAAAATTCTCCCTCTCTCCCTCTCTGGAGAACCCTGCCTAATATAATCATCATTTTATTTCGGGCACTGAGCATAGTGCTTGGAATATAGACCAGATCAAATAAAATTGGATTAGGTTGAATTGATCTGACTTGCAGGGAAGAAAACTACTGTGGAGTTAATGTCCAGACTTCTCTCCTAAGAGTCACAGACCTGCAGAGGTCAAACTCCTATACACAATTGGTTTTGCTGACCTGAGAGTTCCTTTTTTCCTGATCCACTGCAAAGAGCAGAGGAAATGGAGGATAACACAATCCCTCATCCATTAATATTTTAGATCCTGAACTACATAAAATTGGCACTCTGACTCACCCTACTTTTAGCATTCATGTTAGTGCTTATCTAACGGTCTAATGCAAAATTCATACTATCTGGCAGAGAAAGACAGGTGTCTGATCTCAGTGGGATTATCCCAGGTTTCTCAAGTCACTAGGGAGGAGATTTTATTTTTTTTAGCCTCCAAAATCACTGCAGGTGGTGACTGCAACCATGAAATTAAAAAATGTTTGCTCCTTGAAAGAAAAGATATGACCAACCTAGACAGCACATTAAAAAGCAGAGACGTTACTTTGCCAACAAAGGTCTGTCTAGTCAAAGCTACGGTTTTTCCAGTAGTCAGGTATTGATGTGAGAGTTGGACTGTAAAGAAAGCTGAGCGCCAAAGAATTGATGCTTTTGAACTGTGGTGTTGGAGAAGACTCTTGAGAGTCCCTTGGGCTGCAATGAGATCAAACCAGTCAATCCTAAAGGAAATCAGTCCTGAATATTCATTGGAAAGACTGATGCTGAAGCTGTAACTCCAATACTTTGGCCACCTCCTGCTAAGAACTGATTCTTAGAAAAGACCCTGATGCTGGAAAAGATTCAAGGCAAGAGGAGAAGGGGACGACAAAGTATGAGATGATTGGATGGCATCACCAACTCAATAGACATGTATTTGAACAAGCTTTGGGAGTTGGGAAGCCTGGTGTGCTGCAGTCCATGGGGTCTCAAAGAGTCGGACACAGCTGAGTGACTGAACTGACTGAGGAAGGAGACACTCTCAGAAAGAAAACTCAACCTATCTCTCTCCTAATATTCTCATTATGCTGATTTAAAATCTACTACTCAGCCTGGAATTACAAAGACTTCAGACTTAGAATTCTTGGATTATTTGACAACTTGGGTTCTTAAATGTTCATTGTGAATGAGGAGATGATTATAGAAAATGACCTAGTAGAAGACTGTCTTGTTAGTCAAGTAAACCTTCTCACTTAGAACAGCCTGGGGATTTACTAAATCATGGAAATGCTTGGATGGGTATGAACAAAGGATTCTGACTAGGGTTTAGGATTTATGATTGTCAGTTCGTGACTCCTGGAGCCAGTAACTTGTATTTTGTGTACAGAGAAAAGAATGGTGAGGTCATAGGGCCAAGGTTTTAACTTGTTTCTTTAAATCTGAATTGCCCAGATTTTCACTGTTTTTTATAATTCCTCTGCTTTTCTTCCTGAAAAAAAGTCAAATAATGCAAGCAAAAATTTACCAAGCTATCAACAAATAACACTGACAGCATCAGAGAATAAGAGATGACAGGTGAAGTGAAATGAAAATTTGTGAATCTGCAAACTGGAGAATTCATTCTAAATCCAAAGTCAACATCATTTTTTCTAATAAGCAGTTTTTGGTTATATAGCTTTATTTCTACTCTAGCCTATACAAAGTTTTATTCTGTTATACTTGTAAAATCTTAATTTGTCTCCAAGTTTCCTTTTAATGTTACTTTGAAAGGTTTTTCTAAAAGGTCTTATACATAAGTAAATATATGTTTGGGAAAACATGTATTTCCCAAACATATAACAGACACAGTGACATCTTTCCTGTGTGTGCTTATTTCTGCTGCAGGCATGTTCTTTTGGGTTCCCAGGGCCATTCCAGTGTGTGGGGGAGTAGTGCTGGGTGGGGGTTCCTATGTGCCTGAGAATTCAACTCAGTTCTGACACTATCTAGACTTCTCTGTAGCTCAAACGGCAAAGAATCCACCTGCAAGGCAGGAGACCAGGGTTCAGTCCCTGGGTTGGGAAGTTCCTCTGGAGAAGGGAATGGCAATCCACTCCAGTATTCTTGCCTGGAGAATTCCACGAACAGAGAAGCCTGGCGGGCTACAGTGCATGAGGTTGCAAAGAGTCAGACACGACTGAGTGACTGACTAACACAGTCCACACAGTCTGACACTATCTACCCAGAGATAGTATCAGATTCCACAGACCGAGGAGGGCTCAGTCCCACAGTGCTGTGCCCACATCCCCACTCCCAACACACACACACAAGACACCAACTGTGTCTTCAGCCACTCTGACCAACTGGTTATATACACACACTAATATATATATAAAATAGATAATAAAAACCTACTGTATATCACAGGGAACTCTATCCAATACTATGTAATAGTCTATATGGAAAAGAACCTAAAAAAAAGAGTGGAGATATATATATATAAAACTGATTCACTTTGCTGTGCACTTGAAACTAACACAATGCTAACTATACCCCAATAAATTTTCTTAAAAGAATGTAAGCAAATAAGTCCTATCAATAAATTTTATAGTAATAACACAATCCTTGTACAATTTGCTACATAAAATTTTGTTGAGTCATAAGTAACTGAAATTTTAAGAATGCTTCTATAATTTCTTTTCTTTTCTAACTGAAATCTTTTCCCTAGCTGCTCTCATTTGATAGAGTGGGTTGGTGGAAAGTAAATTAAAATTTAATAGAGCGGGTTGGTTGGAAGGCCCGGCCTGGTGTGTTGCAGTCCATGGGGTCATGAAGAGTCAGACATGACTGGGCGACTGAACAACCACAAAGGTAAAACTGTCTTCCAGATGTTTAGCTCTGCCCTCATGTATCCGGCTGTCTGCTTGATATCTCTACTGGCATAGGCAACTCAAACTTAATCTTTCTAAATCTAAGCTCCTGACTCTTCTTACCTCCCAACCCACTCCTCCCCAACCTGCTCCATTTCTGAAAATGGTACTACACTCCTATCTCGCCAAGTTAGAGGTTTCTGTGATGCTTTCCTTAGATTTGAGGTGTTTGTGTTTTAAGTCCAGGTTGTGATAAACTGCTATAAATAAGGGGTTGCCATGATCTCCTTCTTGCATTCAATTAATTTGCTACAATGGCTTACAGAACTCAGAGAAACATTTTGCTTAGTAGATTACTGGTTCACAATTGATTAAATAATTTCCTCTTGGCAACTGATTCAACCTCCAGCCCCTCCACTCTCCTCAGGATCTGGGAGTGGGTCTAAAAGTTCCAACCCTCTAATTACAGGGTTAGTTTTCCTGGTAACCAGCCCTCATCTTTAGGTGCAGTCCCAAAGTCAATCATTAAACTAGAACACCTTTATCTCTTATCACTTTAGAAATTCCAAGGGTTTTAGGAGCTCTGTGCCAATGAGAGGAAGACAAAATACACATTGCTTATTATAAATTCACAAGATTACATATGATAATGCATATTTTAAACATGATTTGTGTTGTGTGTCAAAAAATGGGTCAGTCTCCCCAACATTATATAATATCCCAAGCCAGTTAACCATGTGTTATCCAAAAAACAAAACAGAAAGCAGTTTACTTAAAAACCCAAGGGATTCTGTATTAACTTTAATTTCCCATGCATTCCTCAGCTTCACAGTTATTTATAGATCTTTTCCCAAAAAAATTTGTAGTTTAAGTGGATAAACTTTAAAACTGCAGGATATGGCTTCACCGTGAATTCCTTTTCTTATTCATTTGATTAAAAAGGGGTTATGAAAAAAATAATGCAGATAACCTTTGGTCAGGAGGCTGTGATCCTCACTGATTAAGGACTATAGAAATAAATTTTATATAGCACTTTACAACCTAAATTATGCTTTTGCATATATTACCACAATCATGCTCAGAATCAATGCCAGTATTTAGTGAGGATCAAGAAGAGAATCTGTCTTATTAAAACAAACTCCAATCCACCAAGAGTTTGGCAGAGAAGAATTCAGAGAAATCTTCTGATTGGAAGAAATAACCAAAAAATAGTCCCTTCTTTCCCCTGAATAACCTTTTTTTTTTTTTTTCAGTTGGAATTTCCATTTGGCTCCTAGGGCAGAAGGTGGAGGGAATACATAAATTCCTGAGAACATCTTCCCTCTGCATCCTTACAGCCTTGCTCATTTTGGCATGGCTAAGCTGGAATAATCCTGTCTAAAGGAGCTCTACAATTAAATTTTAAAGAAAAAAAACAGATCTGGCATAAAAGCCCCCACAGTCCACAGCTCACATTCAAATCTATATCTGGTGCTAAAAGTACTAAAGCAAACAATATAACAACCCAAAATGACCTTTACAGAGCTCTTTTTTTAAAATTTATTTAATTGGAGGCTAATTACTTTACAACATTGTAGTGGTTTTCGCCATACGTTAATATGAATCGGCCATGGGTTTACATGTGTTCCCCATCCTGAACCCTCTCCCACCTCCCTCCCCATCTCATCCCTCTGGGTCATCCCCGTGCACCAGCCCCGAGCACCCTGTCTCATGCATCGAACCTGGACTGGCGATCTGTTTCACATATGATAATATACATGTTTCAGTGCTATTCTCTCAAATCATCCCACCCTCGCCTTCTCCCACAGAGTCAAAAAGACTGTTCTATACATCTGTGTCTCTTTTGCTGTCTCACATACAGGGTTATCATTACCATCTTTCTAAATTCCATATATATGCATTAGTATACTGTATTGGTGTTTTTCTTTCTGGCTTACTTCACTCTGTATAATAGGCTCCAGTTTCATCCACCTCATTAGAACTGATTCAAATGTCTTATTTTTAATGGCTGAGTAATACTCCATTGTGTATATGTACCACAGCTTTCTTATCCATTCGTCTGCTGATGGACATCTAGGTTGAGCTTTTGACCCTAACAAAAATTGCCCACTAGCTTATCTTGTGCCAGTACAAGTTTGTAATAGCCACTGCTGATGTTCTCTGCTTCTCGGCCACTTGCCCCTCAAGATTTGTTGATTTGGCCTATACTTCTCTCTCCAGTCTCATCCTAAGGAATGCTTCCTGTTCTCTTTTGGTGCCATGGGTCATCTTCCTCCAAGATTTGGGGAAGAATCATTTGGAATGGTCTTCTCTCTCTTCCTACCACACTCTGGCCTAATGCACTCCAACTCATCCTTTAGCTATGAGGCCAAATGCTCAATCCCTTGAAAGTACAGGGCTTTTTAGATGCCCTACCCCCCTTCTAAGTCTAGTTCTTTTCTGTATGGCTTTCACGGCCCACACAACTTTCCAACCTAACACAGGTTCTAATTATGCTTTAATGGTGGAATATGTAACTAATGAATTTTTCCTTCACTAAACCATATGATTCATGAAGAGAATGACCAAGTCTATTTCCCCATGATTACATCTATAAAACCTAGCTGTTAAATGAATGAATATGTGGATGGTTGAGAGGATAGAGGAGTGAATGGACAAAGAAAACAGGAATGAATGCACCTTCTCCTGATAAACATATTCTTTAATCCCAGCTATGTGAGGCC
>SJYQ01004883.1:417017-431188 GCA_006410935.1 Redunca redunca | reverse complement strand
GATACTGTAGAGTTAATTATCCAACAGAAATGTGAGCATTTATTTTACACTTTCTTGTAGCCACATTTTTAAAAAACAAAACCAAGTGGAAACTTAATATATTTTAATTTAATAAGTATACAAAAGATTATTATTTCATCACATAATCAATATGAAATATTTTAGGTTAATTTTTTTCACACTAAATCTTAAAAATCCTATGTGTATTTTACATTTCCAGTACATCTCAATTTGGACCAGCAGCATTTCAAGTTCTCTAAAGCACATGATCTTGCAAAATCTGGAAAGCCAGTGAAACAGATCTGCCATATGTCTGTGCCTATGAAAAAAGATTTTGGAAGGAAAGACAGACTTCATCTTAGGCAAGAAAGTTAAAAGGACACTCGTTCAAGATAAATGGGAAGAGGAAGAAATATTCTGAAAATATTTAAGTTGTCTTGGTCTGTTTGGGCTGCTGTAACAAATATCATAGACTAGGTGGCTTATTAACAACAGAAATTTACGTCTCCCAGTTCCAGAAGTTGGGAAGCTCAAGAACAAGGCTCAAGCAGATTCATTGTCTGGTGAGAGCCCACTTACTGGTTTATAGATGGTGCCTTCTCACTATAACCTCACATGGCATAAGGGGAAAGAATTTCTCTGGGGGTCTCTTTCAAAAAGGCATTAATCTCATTTGTGAAGGCTCCACCCTCATAAGCTAATGTGTCTCCCAAAGGCCCCACCTCCTAAAAGCATTACATTGGGTTTTATATTTCAACACATGAATTTGGGGGAACACAAATATTTAGTCCATATCAAGATGAATATTTCTGTTTATTTTACCATCTAGCCCTGATCTCAAATTTTCCTACAAAGAATCCAGCTAGGGAAGTTTTTACAATAAAATCATATCTTACTAAAATATCTCCAAGGTGAAAACACACAGCAGTTGAGAGAGGGCCACTTGAATAGGGCTAGAGTAGAAGGGAACCGAAGTGAGGTGGCCAGCAGTGACAGCACAGGCAGGAAACACAGGGAGGAGGAAGACAGGGTGGCATCCTTATGGTGGGCCGGAAGACTGTCCCTGAGCTCATGCAAGGCTCCCTGTGGTGTTCTAAACCACTTAAGAGGAATCTAAGGTGGGATTAGGGAGCCCCACATTTTCTTACTCAAGTTTGAATAACACACATTATTTGTCAAAATCGCTTTTCCTGTAAGATAATGTGCTAAGTGAGGATTGTTTTATTCTCAGCTATTTTAAAGCCAGCCAGACGTGGATATCAGTATTTAATAGTGGCCATATTACCAGATACACACTGTACCTGGATTCTCATCTTTAGAAGAGGGATAATTATATCTAACTGGGTAGCTGAAAGAATATTATATGAGATAATGCCATGTTTCCCTAAATATGTTATAGGCTCGTAGTGTGACCAACAATCCTGGTTTGTCTGAGACTGTTCCAATTTTAGCATCAAAAGTTCTATGTCCTAGAAATCCCCCAGACCTAGGTAGATTGAAATTTTTAGTTACCTTATGTACACTTAGATAACTTTGTGAGAATATTTTCAACTGTTTTATTCATAGTGTGTGTGTATATATATATATATATATTATGTATAATATATATATATAGTGCCTATTTTACATGTAAAACATGCTAGTTATTATTATGGTAGTTGGGCTAAAGTGGGTGGACCTATGGGAATCTAGTTTAGATAGCACAAATTGCAGGCATAGAATTTGGATATGCCTATGAATAATTCAAATCTTACTAAATGAAACATTTAGAATAACTTCAGACGTGAAGAATAAACATGATGTGTGTCATTAGTGAAGATTTTCATATACTCAATTTCCGTACCCATTGCTGAGATTTGTTTTGCTCTATTTGCTTTTTTTAAAAAGAAAAATAACACCATGCAAGTTCTGGTGCAAAAATTTTGCTAGTAGGCAATGAATGAAGTTTAGGAAGTACTGAGAGAATGTATATTTAAGCATCTTTCATAAGATCTTCTATCTTTTTGCTCTATCAATATGGCTTGCATCTTAAAACTTAATTCATAGTCCCAGAGAGATGTCAAAGTTCCAGCATCCGTTATACTTGCATTTCAGGAAGTTACAGTAATAATAATAATTTAAAAAAGTGTGGTATTGGCAAAAAATAGACAAATAGGCCAAGGGAATAGAAAAATCAGAAACACACCCATGTAAGTACAGTCAACTGGTCTTTGACGAAGGAGCAAAAGCAATATAATAGATTTATAATATTATAATATTATAGTAGTCTCTTTCAGAAATGGTGCTGGGAAAACTGAACATCCACAAACAAGAAATAATTAAATCTAGACACAGATCTATACACTTTACAAAAAGTAACTCAAATGCTTCATAGACCAAATGTAAAATGCAAAATTGTCAAGCTCACAGACAGTAACAGAGGACTATGTTATGACATTTTAGATAAACCAAAGGCACAATCCATAAAAGAAATAACTGATAAGTTGGATTTCCTTAAAATTAAAAACTACTGCTCTGAGAAAGACACTAAACAGATCATGAAAAGGTATAATCACAGAATGGGAGAAAATATTTCCAAAAGACACATCTGATAAAGGACTATTACCTAAAATATACAAAGAACTTTTGAAGTTCAACAATAAGAGAACAACTCAATTAAAAAATGAATTAAATACCTTAACAGAACTAACACCAAAAATAAGATGTCCTTTTCATTATAAGGGACTGGAATGCAAAAGTAGGAAGTAAAGAAACACCTGGAGTAATAGGCAACTTTGGCCTTGGAGTACAGAGGGAAGCAAGGCAAAGGCTAAGAGAGTTTTGCGAAGAGAACGTACTGGTCATAGCAAACACCCTCTTCCAACAACACAACAGAAGACTCTACACATGGACATCACCAGATGGTCAACACGAAAATCAGACTGATTATATTATTGGCAGCCAAAGATGGAGACACTCTATATAGTCAGCAAAAACAAGACCCGGAGCTGACTGTGGCTCAGATCATGAACTCCTTATTGCCAAATTCAGACTTAAATTGAAGAAAGTATGGAAAACCACTAGACCATTCAGGTATGACCTAAATTAAATCCCTTATGACTATACAGTGGAAGTGAGAAGTAGATTTAAGGGACTCGATCTGATAGAGTGCCTGATGAACTAGGGATGGAGATTAGTGACACTTCACAGGAGAGAGGGAGCAAGGCCATTCCCAAGAAAACGAAATTCAAAAAGCAAAATGGCTGTCTGAGGAGGCCTTACAATTAGCTGTGAAAAGAAGAGAAGTGAAACACAAAGCAGAGAAGGAGAGAGATACCCATCTGAATTCAGAGTTCCAAAGAATAGCAGGGGAGACAAGAAAGTCTTCTTAAGTGATCAGTGCAAAGAAATAGAGGAAAATAATAGAATGGGAAAGATAAGAGATCCCTTCAAGAAAATTAGAGATATCAAGGGAACATTTTATGCAAAGATGGGCTCAATAATGGACAGAAAATGTAGGGACCTAACAGAAGCAGAAGATATTAAGAAGAGGTGGCAAGAATACACAGAATAACTGTACAAAAAAGATCTTCACGACCAAGATAATCATGGTAGTGTGATCACTCATCTAGAGCCAGATATCCTGGAATGTGAAGAGTCAAGTAGGCCTTAGGAAGCATCACTACAAACAAAGTTAGTAGAAGTGATGGAATTTCAGTTGAGATATTTCAAATCCTAAAACATGATGCTATGAAAGTGCTGCACTCAATATGCCAACAAATTTGGAAAACTCAGCAGTGGCCACAGGACTGGAAAAGGTCAGTTTTCATTCCAGTCTCAAAGAAAGGCAATGCCAAACAATGCTCAAACTACTGCACAATTGCACTCATTTCACATGCTAGTAAAGTAATGCTCAAAACTCTCCAAGCCAGGCTTCAACAATACATGAACTGTGAACTTCCAGATGTTCAAACTGGATTTAGAAAAGGTAGAGGAACCAGAGATCAAATTGCCAACATCCCCTGGATCATTGAAAAAGCAAGAGAGTTCCAGAAAAACATCTGCTTCTGCTTTATAGACTACGCCAAAGACTTTGACTGTGTGGGATCACCCATAAACTGTGGAAAATTCTGAAAGAGATGGGAATACCAGACCTCCTGACCTGCCTCTTGAGAAGCCTGTATGCAGGTCAGGAAACAGCAGTTAGAACTGGACATGGAACAACAGACTGGTTCCAAATAGGAAAAGGAGTATGTCAAGGCTGTATAATGTCACCCTGCTTATTTAACTTATATGCAGAGTACATCAAGAGAAATGTTGGGCTGGATGAAGCACAAACTGGAATCAAGATTGCTAGGAGAAATATCAATAACCTCAGATATGCAGATGACACCACCATTATGGCAGAAAGTGAAGAAAAACTAAAGAGCTTCTTGATGAAAGTGAAAGAGGAGAGTGAAGATGTTGGCTTAAAGCTCAACATTCAGAAAACTAAGATCATGGCATCTAGTTCCATCACTTCATGGCAAACAGATGGGGAAACAGTGTCAGAGTTTATTTTTTGGGCTCCAAAATCACTGCAGATGGTGACTGCAGCCATGAAATTAAAAGATGCTTACTCCTTGGAAGATAAATTATGACCAACCTAGACAGTATATTAAAAAGCAGAGACGCTATTTTGCCAACAAAAGTCCATCTAGTCAAGGCTATGGTTTTTCCAGTAGCCATGTATGGATGTGAGAGTTGGATTATAAAGAAATCTGAGTGCCAAAGAATTGATGCTTTTGAACTGTGGTGTTAGAGAAGACTCTTGAGAGTCCCTTGGACTGCAAAGAAATCCAACCAGTTCATCCTAAAGCAAATCAGTCCTAGTTGTTCTTTGGAAGGACTGATGTTGAAGGTGAAACTCCAGTACTTTGGCCACCTTATGAGAAGAGCTGACTCATTTGAAAAGGCCCTGATGCTGGGAAAAATTGAAGGCGGGAGGAGAAGGAGATGACAGAGGATGAGATTGTTGGATGGCATCACCGACTCAATGGACATGAGTTTGAGTAAACTCGGAGTTGGTGATGGACAGGGAGGCCTGGTGTGCTGTGGTTCATGAGGTCACAAAGAGTCGAACACGACTGAGTGACTGAACTGAACTGATACTAGCACAATAATACTTTTTTAATATCAGTGATGAACCTGACCCAAAGAGAGGTTACATAACTTGCCTGAGGCCACATAGTCAAGTGCCAAAGCTAAGATTTAAACCCAATTTAACATGGACTGCATATAAATTAACTTCTGGATAGATGTTGACTTAGGGTAGAGAGTGATGGGAATAGAATGGGCCAAAATGTAGGGAATTGTAACTTTATCATTATCTATAGCTGAGCGCCGAAGAATTGATGCTTTTGAACTGTGGTGTTGGAGAAGACTCTTGAGAGTCCCTTGGACAGCAAGGAGGTTCAACCAGTCCATCCTGAAGGAGATCAGTCCTGAGATTTCTTTGGAAGGAATGATGCTAAAGCTGAAGCTCCAGTACTTTGGCCACCTCATGCAAAGAGTTGACTCATTGGAAAAGACTGATGCTGGGAGGGATTGGGGGCAGGAGGAGAAGGGGACAACCGAGGATGAGATGGCTGGATGGCATCACGGACTCGATGTATGCGAGTCTGGGTGAACTCCGGGAGTTGGTGATGGACAGGGAGGCCTGGTGTGCTGCGATTCATGGGGTCGCAAAGAGTCCGATACGAATGGGTGACTGAACTGAACTATTCAGATAGTCCAGCTTTTCTAGTAAAAAGGTCTAGAAACAATTGCCAAATAACCTATTTAGTTGTGATCAATATACCTAAAATCCTGACTGAGATCTTAAAATATATATCTTTTGAAAATAAACAAGGTTTAACTAAATAGGTGGCTCCCAATCCAGGTTTGTATCAGGAAATGTATAAGATGAACATGACACAACTTAATGTACCTGATAGCAAAGATATCAAAGACTATTAAATCTAGTTTTTGTTTTTGTTTTTAAATGACCTCTGGCCAAATGTGGGTAAAACTGAACTTCAGTGAAAGTAATAATTACGATTGCAGTTTGGGCTTCCCAGGTGGCAGTGGTAAGGAATCTACCTGCCAATGTGGTACATGAAAGATACATGTTTGATCCCTGGGTCAGGAAGACCTCCTGGAGTACGAAATGGCAACCCACTACAGTATTCTTGCCTGGAAAATTCCATGGATAGAGGAGCCTGGCGACAGTCCAGAGAGTCACAAGAGGACAGATGTGACCGAGCAGACATACACAGAATAACTGAAGTAGACTGAATCACACTGAATGCACTTAGTCCTTGCATTTACAAGGATGAGTAAAACTTAACTATGCATCAATACAGAATGTTTGAGAACCAGCCTATTTTCTTGAAAGCTGGTAAAGGGAAACAAGACTTTTGTTTTGCCTTTCCTATACCAGGTGCATCTTGTTGTAATCAAATAGTTGATAAAGGTAGGTTGCTTTTTAGAGAAGTTAATCAAATAACAAATGCAAAAGGCAATAGAATATCATCATTTTATCATCCCATGTGTATTAACGAAACCATGCAAGGTCAATAACTGCTAATATCACAAAAAGAGAGCTATTCAGATAATGAACGGAGAAGGCAATAACAACCCACTCCAGTACTCTTGCCTGGAAAATCCCATGGATGGAGGAGCCTGGTAGGTTGCAGTCCATGGTGTTGCACAGAGTCAGACACTACTGAAGTGACTTAGCAGCAGCAGCAGATAATGCAAACTTCCTTGATTAAGTATATATACCAGCCCTAAGCAATCTTGCCAAAAATTTACAATGAAATCAGATCAAGCCACTACCACCAATTAACAATTTACGTAGTACAGAGAAAGAAGTTGAATGATATTATAAGAACAGATACAGCAAAATACAACAAAATTCAGATAGATAATGAAAAGACTCTACCAAAGCCTAAGAAAAAAGAGAATTCTAGTCTGGTTTCCAGTCTGACTTGTAAGAAGCTAGAAGTCACCATACCTTCCTAACCAAAAGTAAAAAGCATAATAAACTGAAAAAACAACTTTTCTTAGCTCCATAATAGAATGTCAGTCACAGGGAAAACTGCTGTCCTCAAAATTATAGATGCCAACAAAGGAATATAGAGAGTCACAACTTACCAGGAGCAGAAGCCTCTGCAGGAATCAGACAGGGAAATCCGAACTGTAACTGATGAACTGCTGGAGGCTTAGCATGGACCCCTCTGAGAGATAAAAACCAGACAGGGACCCAGTCACTAGAGGGACACTGCACTTTTGTGAATTTTACCTCCAAGAGTTCCACCAGGTTCTCACAGTGAATACAGGAGAAAAATCACCTTGTGCTTTTGGCAGAAGAAAGGGAAAAGACTCCATTTTGAAAAATGCCTACCACAGCATTCAATCCTTAACAAGGTCTGTCCACAGGAGAAATCATTTAACTCAAAGCTAAATAGCTGGGTTTAGCTTAATTGACCTGGGGAGTGGCAGAGGAAATTTTCAACCCCAGCTGCCTCCAGGCATCCTATCTCATTGAAGGGGAAAGGGTTGGAAAATGAGAAGCCTCACTTAAATACTGAGACCTCCAAGTGCTATAAAATGCTCCCCCTGCTCCCACACATCATCGCCACATTACCCTGGAAAGGCCCACTTACAGTATTTACCCAGTAGATCATTTCCATAAAAAAAATACTAAAACATATTACAAAACATACTAAACAGAAAGAAAAAAAAGACATTTTGAAGAAACAAAAAGGCATCGAAACCAGATTCAGATATGGCAGACATGTTGGAATGAATAGTCTTGGAATTTAAAACAACTGTGCTTAAGTGTTAAGGGCTCAATCTCACAGAAACAGTAGATTGGAGGTGCCAGAGGCTGGGTGGGTGGGAGAAAAGAGAATATGTTGAACAAAAGAACAGACTTCTAGTAAGATGAATAGCCTCTAAGGATCTAATGTTGAGCATTGATGATTATAATTATCAATACTATATTGTATTTTTGAAGTACATCTTAAATGTTTCCACCACTACTACCAAAAAATGGTAGTTATTTGAGATAATGGATGTGTTAACTTATGGTAATCATTTCACAATATATATGTGTATCAAATCATCACATTATACACATTAAACTTACACAGTGTTATACATTAACTATATCTCAATAAATCTGCTAAGGCTCTAAGGATAATGTAGACAGCAATAACAGGTAGAATATATAAGCAGAGAGATGGAAATTCTAGGAAAAGAAATGCTAAAGATAAAATACACTAACAGAAATAAAAAATGCCTTTGATGGGCTTGTTAGTAAATTGGACACAGCTGAGAAAAGAATCTCTGCTTGAGGACATCTTAATAAAAATCTGCAAAACTGAAACAAAGAGATAAAAGATTAAAAAACAGAACAGGATTTCCAAAAAAAAGATTCTGTCTGCCTGCCAAGTAGGAAACATGGTTTCAATCCCTGGGTGGGAAAGATCCCCGAGAGAAGGCAATGGCAACCCACTCCAGTATGCTTGCCTGGGAAGTCCCATAGACAGAGGAGCCTGGTGGGCAACAGTCCATGAGGTCACAAGAGTCAGACACATGAACCTAGAAGCTATTATACAGAGCGAAGTAAGTCAGAAAGAGAAAGATAAATATCGTCTTCTAATGCATATATACAGAATGGAGAGAAATGGTATGAAAGAATTTATTTTCAGGGCAGCAATTGAGAAACAGACATAGAGAACAGGCTTATGGACATGGGGAGAGGGGAGGAGAGGGTGAGATGTATGGAGAGAGTAACATGGAAACGTACATTACCATGTGGAAAATACATTGCCAATGGGAATTTGCTGTATGGCTCAGGAAACTCAAACAGGAGCTCTGTATCAACCAAGAGGAGTGCGATGGGGAGGGAAATGGGAGGGAAATTCAAAAGGGAGAGGATATATATATATATATATATATATATATACACCTATGGCTGATTCATGTTGAGGTTTGACAGAAAACAGCAAAATTATGTAAAGCAATTATCGTTCAATTAAAAAATAAATTAATTAAAATAAAGAGTCAGACACAGCTTAGAAACTAAACAACAACAACGTGACAACTACAAAACGTGTAGCATGCATGTAATAGGAATTGCAAAAGGAAAAAAGAGAAATGAGCAGAAGAAGTATTTGAAAAAAATAATATACTAGTCTACATTTTTCCTCCCCTTGAGAATTTCCCTAAATTGTCAGGTCCACTAAGCTCAGAAAACACCAAACTCTACAAATGACCAACTGCCAACATTCCCCCAAAATTTTCACAAAACAAAACAATAGACAAACAGAAAACCTAACATAGGCATATCGTTTTCCAACTATGGAAAACCAAACATAAAGGAAAATCCTGAAAACCTCCAGAGGAAAATAAATTTACTAAAGAACAACAAAAATAAGAATTATATCTAACTTCTCAGAGACCATGTAATCAAGAGCTGCTGCTGCTGCTAAGCCGGGTCAGTCGTGGCCAACTCTGTGTGACCCCATAGATGGCAGCCCACCAGGCTCTCCTATCCCTGGGATTCTCCAGGCAAGAACACTGGAGTGGGTTGCCATTTTCTTCTCCAATACGTGAAAGTGAAAAGTGAAAGTGAAGTCACTCAGTGTGTCTGACTCTTAGTGACCACATAAACTGCAGCCTACCAGGCTCCTCCATCATGGGGTTTTCCAGGCAAAAGTGGGTTGCCATTGCCTTCTTCCCTATGATTGAATAAGATGCTACAAAGTGAATATTATGACATTGAGCAAAATATTCATAATAGTCTGATGTTAAAAAATAATGAAACAAAAATAATTTTTAAAGATTATCTTTGAAGAGATGTTTGGGTTTAGAGTTTTCTTTTTATAGATTTTTAGTAAGCAATGTTTTCATATGTGTTCGTGATCAGTCATGTCTGACACTTTGCAACCCCATGGACTGTAGCCCACCAGTCCTCTGTCCTCTGTCCTCTGTCCATGGGATTTTCCTGGCAAGAATACTGGAGTGGGTTACCATTTCCTCCTCCAGGGGATGGATCTACCCAACCCAGGGATCAAACCCACATTTCTTGCATTGGCAGGCAGATCCTTTACCACTGAACCACCTGGGAAGCCCTAATATTTTTGAAGACTTACTTTAATAAAGTCAGTTGCTACAATCCACACATTTCCTCCTCTGAGATAATTTAATTGGTAAATTATTTCTTTATTGTTAATATATCTTTTAATTAGACATGAAAAAGAAAATAAGCACATGTTAATGTCATACCAATGAGACTACAGTTAAGCAGAATTTCATTTCTTGACCTTCAGGGTAGAAGAGGTAGGGTAGGGGGTGGCAGATGAATACAACAGAGGAGATAAACTTGCTGCTTGATTTTTTTTTTAAGAAAGGCAAATAAAAGCATGCTGAGAAAGAGCTACAGTGAGAGAGTGGAAGCGGGCTTTGGTTGTTATAAAAAATAAAAGAAAACTGTGTTAAAATTGGATAAAAACAAGGATTGCAGAAAGATGATGTTTAAAAATGAGGATAATTCAAAGAATATTGAGAAGACTATACTGAGTATCCAGAGATGACCATCCTGTTAAGTCTCTTGTTTGGCCCCTGTCTATTTCATCTTTGAGAAGGGCCAACAGTTTCAAACTAAATTACTGTTATTACAAGTGTGAATGCTGTTTTCAGGCAAAAAATACCTTGACTTAGATCTGGTAAAGAGAGACTTCTGCTCTGCTAGGCAGGCCTACGCCCATGCACAGCAGGAAGAAGTTACAGAAGAAAGAGACATCCGCCCCAATTTCCAGAAGTATCTTGATTATGAAGTCTCTCAGAGGGGAGTTGTTAGGGGAAGCACACAGAATGAAACCACCCACCCTGGCCAGGCACCATAATAACCATTTGCATGACTTGTTTTATGACAGGAGATCCTGATAAGGAATATGGAACTAATAAGCCACCACCAACCAGAAGAGTTTGGGAAAGGTCGAAAGGAGACACCGTGTGTCTGTCCACTTCCCAGAATCCCTCTCACTAGCTTCCATCTTGGCTGAGAGATGCATGCGCCACCAGGAAAGACTCTGAATTAGAATGATTGGCCAAAGACCACCCAGAAACTAATCCTATCACCATAAAACCTGAGACTGGGAGCCACACAACAGAGCAGTTCTCCTGGGTTCCCTTACCCTACTGCTCTCCACCTGGGTGCCCTTTCCCAATAAAAATCTCTTGCTTTGTCAGCACATGTGTCTCCTTGGACAATTCATTTCCAAGTGTTAGACAAGAGCCCAGTTTTGGGCCCTGGAAGGGGTCCCCCGAAGGCAATGGCAACCCACTCCAGTACTCTTGCCTGGAAAATCCCATGGACGGAGGAGCCTGGGGGGCTGCAGTCCATGGGGTCACCACGAGTCCGACATGACTGAGCAACTTCACTTTCACTTTTCCTTTCATGCATTGGAGAAGGAAATGGCAACCCACTCTAGTATTCTTGCCTGGAGAATCCCAGGGATGGAGGAGCCTGGTGGGCTGCCATCTATGGTGTCGCACAGAGTCGAACACATCTGAAAGACTTAGCAGCATCATACTGAATATAAATATTTGAAAACATAATCACTTCAACTGAGTTTAGATCTATTTCCAGCTCATTTCTAAGATGTTGCTTTGAACAACTTGGGATAGAGGAGGTTGATGGAAATATACATACAGATACTAACACTTCACAGAGGAATGAATTCTCAGCATCTGGACATTTATAATTGATTGATTGGAGGGGAGTGATTTGAGAGGTAGTGGAGTTTCCAGAATAGTTCTAATTTTACATATTTTGTTTCACTGATAAATTATTTAACCAATTTGACCATCTTAATAAGGTTTTGTCAGAAATAAATAAGGTCATAATAGCTATAAATTACTATAAGAGTTGAGAGAGAAAAAAGTAAAAGAGGACAATTGAAACAGAGGTAAAGATTGTTAAGGATTCATTGTTAAGGTATATGCATATACCATTTGCCTTTTACAATCATCATTTTAAAATGTTTGGTAAAGTTGATGTTGAAAAACTGTAAGGACTTAAAGCATATGCAGGTCGTTCAGTTGGGTAAATTGTTTGATTACCTTTAATAAAATTGGGTGACTTCCCACTAATTTACTGAATGTCACCCTAACAGGATATTTGCAATAAAAATATTGACATAATAATTTAGACTGTTGATTGTATCTACTAAATTTTATAACTCTGTATATATGATGAGAGAACTGGTTGGAAATATCTGATTGGTTCAGTTTTCTTTTGCTCAGCAAGACTAGCACTTAATGGGGAAAAAAGCTTGAATAACACATGTGGTGAGGGCCTATTTTCCATACCAAAAGAACCTAACAGACACAATATGTGGTTACAATATATTACAAAGCACATAAAAATCAGCCAGTTGATCATAAAACCATCTTAATAAAGAACTGACAATCAGCTTAGACTGATTCCATTAGATTTTGCCACAAATATTTTCTTGATACAAGTCACTGAATAGTCTTTAATATTTTAGATTATGAAGCCTCCCAATACTTTAATCATAACCATGGGCTCTCTCCTCAGGAAAAATACACATGTCTATGAAATATTCACACATGTTTTTGAGCCTATTCCTGGACCTCAGGGATTCTTAGATATTACCTTTTTGTGCTCATAAAAAAAAACTAAACTTCACCATTAATTCTCTCTTTCTAGTCTAACTCCTTTTCCCTCCTCTTCCCAACAACAGACATTACTTTTTTAATAAAATTCTAGAGCACTAAATAAATGTGTTCAGACATCTAAAAGATCTTCATGTCTAAGAATACTCAAATAATCACATAGATCTGAGCTCTTCCTTAAATATCATTAAATTTAATTTGTTTCTGATTCATTTCAGATTCATTCTTCAGAAGTCCTACACGTGTATAAATTCTGTGGAGTCTAATCCATGGTTAACATCTGGTAGTATGACCCTTGAGGTCAAACATCTTGAATATGTATCCAAACTCTCAGATACAAAATAAGCTAGCATGCTTACTGTTTATTGAAATATATATTTTATATTTTGGAACATGAAAGGCCAAGAACTGTTAAAAGATTTAGTTAATCTGTTTTAAAACTCTTATTGAGGTATAACTGATGAAATAACTGCTCATATTTAAGTGTACGATTTAAGGTTTTTCTCGTGTATATACACCTATTAAACCACAACTGAGATCAAGAAAAGGAACAAATAAAGAATCCCCCTGCAGCACAGGAGACACAGGCAACACGGGTTCAATACCTGGGTTGGGAAGCTCCCCTGGAGAAGGAAATGGCAGCCCATTCCCAGTATTGCCTGGAAAATCCCGTGGACAGAGGAGCCTGGTGGGCTGCAGTCCATGGGGTCACAAAATGCTGGACACAACTGAGCACGCACATGGAGCAACGGAGCTAAGTGTTCTCATGCCCCTTTGTAATATTTCTCTCTAGACACTTTCCACTCCCCTTGCTCCCCACCATTTTTAGGCAATCACTAATTTTGTTTCTATCATTACAAATTAGTTGTTAATTTCTAGAATTTTTAGCAAATGAAATCATAGTGCATGTAGTCTTTTTTGGTTTGGCTTTTGTCACTCAGCAGAATTATTTTAGGATTCATTCATGTTTTTATGTGTATCAGTAAGTCTATTTCTTTTTTTACTATTGTATTATTAGTATTGTATTGCATGGATATACCAGAATGAATTTATCTATTCACCGCAAGTCAAAGAATGTAGGGCGCCTCTAGAATATGAAAATGAAGGGACAATGGATTCTTCCCTGGAGCCTCCAGAAGAAACAGCCCTGCCAACTATTTTAATCTTCTAACCTCCAGAAAATAAGGAGGATAAATTGTGTTATTTTAACCACTAAGTTTGTAGCATTTGCTATTGTAGCAGCAAAAAATTAATACAATGTCTTTTATCAGGTTGAAAATGTTCCTTTATATTTCTAGTTTGCTGACAGCTTTCATAAAAATTGGACTGATATTGTCAAATGATTTGTCTGAATCTATTGAGATGATGATATGGTTTTCATTTTTTATTTTCTGTTGATATTGTGAAGTGTGCTGGTTAATTTCTAATGTTAATATAAATGCATTAGATTAACCCTATTT
>SJYQ01004883.1:374856-415241 GCA_006410935.1 Redunca redunca | reverse complement strand
CTCTTTGGAACTCTGCATTCAGATGCTTATATCTTTCCTTTTCTCCTTTGCTTTTTGCTTCTCTTCTTTTCACAGCTATTTGTAAGGCCTCCTCAGACAGCCATTTTGCCTTTTTGCATTTCTTTTCCATGGGGATGGTCTTGATCCCTGTCTCCTGTACAATGTCATGAAGCTCCAGTCATAGTTCATCAGGCACTCTATCAGATCTAGTCCCTTAAATCTATTTCTCACTTCCACTGTATAATCATAAGGGATTTGATTTAGGTCATACCTGAATGGTCTAGTGGTTTCCCGTACTTTCTTCAATTTGAGTCTGAATTTGGCAATAAGGAGTTCATGATCTGAGCCACAGTCAGCTCCTGGTCTTGTTTTTGCTGACTGTATAGAGCTTTTCCATCTTTGGCTGCAAAGAATATATAATCAATCTGATTTTGGTGTTGACCATCTGGTGATGGCCATGTGTAGAGTCTTCTCTTGTGTTGTTGGAAGAGGGTGTTTGCTATGACCAGCGTATTCTCTTGGCAAAACTCTACTAGCCTTTGCCCTGCTTCATTCTGTACTCCAAGGCCAAATTTGCCTGTCATTCCAGGGGTTTCTTGACTTCCTACTTTTGCATTCCAGTCCCCTATAATGAAAAGGACATCGTTTTTGGGTGTTAGTTCTAAAAAGTCTTATAGGTCTTCATAGAACCATTCAACTTCAGCTTCTTCAGTGTTACTGGTGGGGCATAGACTTAGATTACTGTGATATTGAATGGTTTGCCTTGGAAACGAACAGAGATCATTCTGTCGTTTTTGAGATTGCATCCAAGTACTGCATTTCAGACTCTTTTGTTGACCATGATGTCTACTCCATTTCTTTTAAGGGATTCCTGCCCGCAGTAGTAGATATAATGGTCATCTGAGTTAAATTCACCCGTTCCAGTCCATTTTAGTTCGCTGATTCCTAGAATGTCGACGTTCCACGTAACAAGTCCTTCTTGTCATGTTAGTGGTAAGAAATAGCAACAAAGCTTAATCTATAACTCAATTTTTATCAAACTTTGGCAGTCCTGATGCTCTAATCATAAGTACTATGAAAAATGTTAGCCAGATGGGAATAATGATCAAAAGCAGAAAATATATAATTTGTCATAGGGTCAGTACCTGATAACTTCTGAGACTCATGCATATCTTTATGTCTATGATTATGTCTGACATGAAGATAGATTTATAATTGAATGAAAGAGATAAAAATTCTAAATGATATTGTCTTTTCCCTGCACTGAATTCTCTGAAAGTAGAGTTTCTCTATGCTTTGTAAAAGAAGCAGAGGAAAATCAAACTATAAGCTATCACTGAAAAACAGGGAAATTCTTTCCACTAAGTATCTGGAAAGAAGATTGGAAGTATTTGATAAGAAATTTGCCTCTCTCCATGTTCTGGTTGGTGAAATTTTATTGAGACTTTGAAGTTCTTAGTAATAGTGGCCAGTGGTTCCTGTTACTGTGTTAAAATTTTAGTTCATTATTTCCCTTCTGAACTTTTTATAAAGTTTTAACTAAAGAATCGGTAGTCATTGTTGGAAAAGGCACATACTCCTTGCGAAGAAGTGCTTTGATCAACAATAATGTCAATGAGGATATTAGTCTTCCCTTTCTAAATTCAGTACTATTACAGTCCCCTAAAAGTAATAAAAATAAAATACAATGCTTGGGTTTGTACAATGAAGCTGTTATGTTTGAATTCTGAGAGTGATCAGAGTGCTATTAAGCGAAAACTTAACCTTAATGGCCTCTATCCCAAGGGTAAAATCTTCCCTGACTGAAAAAGAGAAATGTAGTCCCATTCTTTTTAAAAAATGTTTCCTGCATCAGCTTTGACATTAACGCATCAATAAATTTTAGTGCCAGCCATCTTTTAGTTCTCAATTAATTAGTTATTATTCATTTGTTGGACTGATACTCAGTTTCTTTGATTTTTTTTTGCATTACTACCAAAATCAGCATTTCTATTTTATATAACTGAATCCTAAAATTGAGAAGATTATTCTTTGATCAAGTATATATTTTATATGCTATGTGTTATAAGTTAGAAATGGGGGTCTCAAATTCAAGGATTGAGGGATCTCTGCTCAATTTCTCAATTTCATCTAATATAGGAAAAGTCTCTAATCTCTATTTTTTCACAGCTATCCTAATAAATTGCCTTTAAAATTTTAGAAATAATATATATCTCACAAGGACCTATTTCCACTTCTTTTGTTGCTGTTGAAGCACACTTGTTATCTGTTTTGTTCATGTACTTATTCATTCATACTTATTCATTAAATGTGCATTTAGCAAATACCTACTATGTAGTTTGTCTTTTGCATAAGAAGAGAAAACTGATACAAACTCATGGTCTCTATTCTCTAACACTTTTTGGTTTTCTTGGGGGATGGATATTTAAATTGTTAATTATGGTTATGTAGTAAGTATTCTCATAAAGGCATATTTTACAAACTAAGTGAAATGAACTATGTGAACAAAGTTTAGACTTACGTTCACTGAAAAGCAAATCTTAGAAGATTACTTAAACTATGACAATATTTCTGAAAAGCTCAGAAACAAGCACAACCAAATATTTAGGGATACTTCTGAACACAATGAAATAATGAGGTTGAGAATGGTGATGAAAGATTTAGGGTCAGGATAATGGCTAAAAGAGGAAGAGATCACTGACGGACACCAGTTAGAGGAAGCAGTATTGGTATTGTGACTTAAATTTGGTGGTAAAGTGTGTTAATTTTTCATTGTAATTCATAGCATGACATGTGCTTTTTAGGTATGTATGATGTTCTTGAATTGTTTTATCTTTTACTGAAGAAAATTTCTATCATATTCAAATGTAGAGAGACTAGTACAATATACCGCATGTTCCTGTCACCCAGTATCAGTGCAGGTTGATTTATGGACAGTTTCATTTAATTCAGGGCCCCCTTACATTATTCCCTTGATGATCAGTTGTATCCGACTCTTTGCAACCCCATGGACTGTAGCCCACCAGGCTCCTCTGTCCATTGGATTTTCCAGGCAAGAATATTGCAGTGGGTTGCCATTTCCTCCTCCAGGGATTTCCCTTAATAACTATGAAGCAATCTCAGGTACCTTATGATTTACTCTATTTAATATTTTGGTATTTATGTCTAAAAAAGTTTATTTAAAAAAACTTCACAATTCCATTGTCACACTTTACATAACTAAACCTAATTCCTCATAATTATCAAATAGCCAGTATTTAAATTCAAATTTCCCTGTTATGCCATTATTTTTAAAGGGGTGTGTGAATATATACATATATGCATGTATAGGTTTTCCAGGTGGCACTATCAGTAAGGAACCTGCTTGCCATTACAGAGACATAAGAGATGCAGGTGTGATCTTGGACTGGGAAGATCCTCTGGGGGAGGGGCAACCTACTCCAGTATTCTTGCCTGGAGAATCCCATGGACAGATTAACCTGACTGGCTATACTCCATAGGGTTGCAAAGAGTCAGACATGACTGAAGCAATTTGGCACCCATTCACACACACACACACACACACACACACCCCTATATGTTTGTGTGTATATATATGTTTTTTAAAAATTAGGATCCATACAAGGAACAACCACATATTTAATCTATAGATTCCCTTTCATATTTTTTCCTTCATTTTAAAAATAGACTTCTTTTAAACAGAAGTCTTAGGTTCACAGCAATATTGAGCAGAAGGTAGAGATTTCTCACATACTTTCTGCCCCATTACATGCATTATCCCCCACCAGACAATCCCCCACCAGAGTGGTACATTTATAACTGCGAACATACATTAATCCCATTGTAATCACTCAATTCATAATTTATATTATATACAGTTTATGGTTTGGCCAAATGTATAATGATATGTATCCACCATTCTGGCATCATACTGCTCTAAAAACTTATGCGTATTTAGAGCATATTTTCACTGCTCTAAAATCTATGCCCCACCTCTTTATGTCTCCTCCTCCTATAACTCCTGACAAGCATAGTCTTTTCACTGTCTCCATAGTTTCGTTTCCAGAATGTCACATAGTTAAGAATCATACAGCATGTGGCCTTTTCAGATTGGCTTCTTTCACTTACTAATATGTATTTAAGATTCCTCCACGTCTTCTCCTGGCTTGATAAATCTTTCCTGTTTAGTGCTGATAATATTCCACTGTCTGAAGCTACCACAGTTTATTATTTGTTCACCTACTGAAGGACATCTTCATTTCTTCCAAGTTTTGGCTGTTATGAACTAAGCTGACATATTACATCTATGTAAAGGTTTTTATGTGGACTTAAATTTTCAGTCCTTAGAGTAAATACAGAAGAGTGTAATTGCCTGGTCAATTACACTGTGAAGTTGTATATTTGAAAATATATTTGGCTTTGTTATAATGTATATTGAAAACTGGAGGACAACTACTGAAAAAAGTTTTTAAAAAAGTATAACCAGAACTGAAAGAGACACATGTACCCCAACGTTCATTGCAGCAGTGTTTACAATAGTTAGGACATGGAAGCAACCTAGATGTCCATCAACAGATGCATGGATAAGAAAACTGTGGTACATATACACAATGGAATATTACTCAGCTATTAAAAAGAACACATTTAAATTAGTTCTAATGAGGTGGATGAAACTGGAGCCTACTATACAGAGTGAAGTAAGTCAGAAATAAAAGCAACAATGCAGTATATTAATGCATATATATGGAATTTAGAAAGATGGTAACGATGACCCTATACGTGAGACAGCAAAAGAGACACAGATATAAAGAAGAGACTTTTGGACTCTGTGAGAGAAGCAAGGGTGGGATGATTTCAGAAAATAGCACTGAAGCATGTATATTACCATATGTGAAACAGATCACCAGTCCAAGTTCGATGCATGAAAAAGGGCACTCAAAGCTGGTGCACTGGGACAACCCAGAGAGATGGGATGGGGAGGGAGTTGGGAGGGAGGTTCAGGATGGGGGACACATTTATACCCATGGCTGATTCATGTCATTGTATGGCAAAATCTGCCACAATATTGTAAAGTAATTAGCCTCCAATTAAAATAAATTAATTAATTTTTTAAAAAGTATAACTGATATGCTCACAGAGACTGTGAGCACATCTGATCATTCTAATTCCTCCTTCTATTTCTTTTATAATTGCTGTCATTCATTTCACACACACACACACACAGACACACACACATATGGCCTGTATATATATATAATGTACATCTATATATAAATGGCATATATGCATATACAAATATATGTAAATTATATAGTATATCATGGCATCCAGTCCCATCATTTCATGACAAATGGGGAAACAATGGAAAGTGACTGACCTTATTTTCTTGGGCTCCAAAATCACTGAAGCTGGTGACTGCATCCATTATATTAAAAGATGATTGTTCCTTGGAAGAAAAGCTATGACCAACCTAGACAGCATATTGAAAAGCAGAGACATTACTTTGCCAACAAAAGTCTGACTAGTCAAAGCCATGGTTTTTCCAGTAATCATGTATGGATGTGAGAGTTGGACTATAAAGAAAGCTGAGTGCTGAAGAATTGATGCTTTTGAACTGTGGTGTTGGAGAAGACTCTTGAGAGCCCCTTACACTGCAAGGATATTAAACCATCAATCCTAAAGGAAATCAGTCCTGAATATTCATTGGAAGGACTGATGCTGAAGCTGATACTCCTATACTTTGGCCACCTGATGCAAAGAGCTAACTCATTGGAAAAGACCCTGATGCTAGGAAAGATTGAAGGCAGGAGGAAAGGGGATGACAGAGGATGAAATAGTTGGATGGCATCACTGACTCGATGGACGTGAGTTTGAGCAGGCTCCAGGAGCTGGTGATGGACAGGGAAGCCTGTTGTGCTGCAGTCCACAGGGTCTCAAAGAGCTGGACATGGCTGAGCAACTGAACTGAACTGAACTGTATGCAGGTCAAGAAGCAACAGTTAGAACTGGACATGGAACAATAGACTGGTTCCAAATAGGAAAAGGAGAATGTCAAGACTGTATATTGTCACCCTGCTTATTTAACTTCTATGCAAAGTATATCATGAGAAAGGCTGGGCTGGAAGAAGCACAAGCTGGAATCAAGACTGCCGGGAGAAATATCAATAACCTCAGATATGCAGATGACGCCACCCTTATGGCAGAAAGTGAAGAGGAACTTTAAAAAATGCCTCTAGATGAAAGTGAAAGAGGAGAGTGAAAAAGTTGGCTTAAAGCTCAACATTCAGAAAACGAAGATCATGGCATCTGGTCCCATCACTTCATGGGAAATAGATGGGGAAACAGTGGAAACAGTCTCAGAGTTTATTTTTGGGGGCTCCAAAATCACTGCAGATAGTGACTGCAGCCATGAAATTAAAAGATGCTTACTCCTTAGAAGGAAAGTTATGACCAACCTAGATAGCATATTGAAAGCAGAGACATTACTTTGGCAGCAAACGTCCATCTAGTCAAGGCTATGGTTTTCACTGTGGTCATGTATGGATGTGAGAGTTGGACTGTGAAGAAAGCTGAGTGCCGAAGAACTGATGCTTTTGAACTGTGGTGTTAGAGAAGACTCTTGAGAGTCCCTTGGACTGCAAGGAGGTCCAACCAGTCCATTCTGAAGATCAGTCCTGGGTGTTCTTTGGAAGGACTGATGCTGAAGCTGAAACTCCAATATTTTGGCCACCTCATGTGAAGAGTTTACTCATTGGAAAAGACTCTGATACCAGGAGGGTTTGGGGGCAGGAGGAGAAGGGGAAGATAGAGGATGAGATGGCTGGATGCCATTACAGACTTGATGGACCTGAGTCTGAGTGAACTCCAGGAGTTGGTGATGGACAGGGAGGCCTGGCGTGCTGCGATTCATAGAGTCGCAAAGAGTAGGACAAGACTAGCAACTGAACTGAACTGATATATATGGAACGGAACGGGAAGTCGCTCAGTCATGTCCGACTCTTTGCGACCCCGTGGACTGTAGCCCACCAGGTTCCTCTGTCCATGGGATTCTCCAGGCAGGAATACTGGAGTGGGTTGCCATTTCCTGCTCCAGGGGATCTTCCTGACCCAGGGACTGAATCTGGGTCTCCTGCATTGCAGGCAGATGCTTTACCCTCTGAGCCACCAGGGAAGCCCAAACTGATATATATATATATATATATATATATATATATATACACACACACACACACAAATATGTGTAGATATATCTCTACACATATATGCTGAATACATTATTTCTATTATTATTTTGAACAATAAACTGTTAGCTGAATTGAAAATAATGAAAACAAAACTTTTTATTTTACTGTCTTTTGTTCACTTGTTTTCTGATGCCCTTTCCTTCATGGAAATACAGGTTACTTCTTGGAGCATTTTTCCTCAGCCTAAAGAATATCTTTTAACATCTCTTGCAATATAGATCTCTGACAACAAATTCCCTCAATATTTGCTTATCTCAAAAAGTATTTCTTATTTACTTTGGAAGAATAATTTCACATAGTTCAGAATTCTAGGTTGGTACTTTTCCTGATACTTTATTTCACTTCACTCTCTTGCTTACTGGAGAAGGCAATAGCACCCCACTCCAGTACTCTTGCCTGGAAAATTCCATGGATGGAGGAGCCTGGTAGGCTGCAGTCCATGGGATCACTATGAGTCAGACATGACTGAGTGACTTCACTTTCACTTTTCACTTTCATGCATTGGAGAAGGAAATGGCAACCCACTCCAGTGTTCTTGCCTGGAGAATCCCAGGGACGGAGGAGCCTGGTGGGCTGCCATCTATAGGGTCGCAGAGTCAGACAGGACTGAAGTGACTTAGCACCAGCAGCAGCAGCATTCAATCATAGAAATTTACCCATGATACATTCCACTGGTTTTTCACTGGACGGTTTCTTTTGTGGGTCGTCTAAATATGAGTGGATGGTGACCTGAGGACATTGATATAGTTCACAAAGACATAATGATTGTGCCTTGCATTTATTTGTATGATGCTGTACGTATTCAAGGAAAAACATGACATGATTTTGTATTTCTTTTTAGGATCAATAAAGGATAGGGAACCCCTGTGGGTCTGCAGACAGACTTGCGAAGAAATGAGCAAGAGGTATAAAGGATGTGGCCTTACTGTATTTCTTGTCTATCACAAAGCCTAGGAAAGACTGAGTCTTTCTGTACCTAAGAAACAGTCTGGGTTTAGAAACACGAAAGCCATAGTAAGATTACATTTTTTTTTTTTAATCTAGCCATCTTAGATTCCCTCCCATGGAGTTAAATAGACTCCTCTTTCTTACAAATATGTTACAAACAATGAAAGCCCAGCTAATAATCCAAATATTTTCAATGCTGCCTCCAGCACCATCACTTTGTAAATCAAGGACTTTTCTGAGCATCTTTTATTAGATTCTGTTTCTGGAAATTATAACATGACCCCTTCATCCACTATCTAGCCCAAACTATAGGATGAGTGCATTACAAACTACTTTATCTCTACAGTTGCTAATTCCCCTTGCCATCAGTGTTTCCATCTGGACAATCACCTTTCCAAACCGATACAAAAGAGGCAAATTCTGCTGAAAGTTCACAGCAGCATCATTACAGATTCACATCCAATTCTTGGTACCAAGGCAAATTCACAACCATATTGTGAACTATACCCATGATACTTGTTTCTGAAATATCAGGACTGAAGAAGTATCAGTACCGTATTCCAAGTGTAGTTTCTTCTGATTACTTATTGTCTCCAGGATTCTCATGTTTATACTTCTCTCCACTTACTTCTCTATCTCAATCTTCCAAAAAAGCAACAACAACAACAACAACAAAAAATGGTCTTTCTCTCCAACATCTCTCACTCCACAATGGGATAAAAATCTCCCTAACTTCGAGAGAAAC
Organism: Redunca redunca; assembly: GCA_006410935.1. NCBI lineage: Eukaryota > Metazoa > Chordata > Mammalia > Artiodactyla > Bovidae > Redunca > Redunca redunca. The sequence goes on along the minus strand of SJYQ01004883.1, from coordinate 406,304 downwards.
CTCTAACTTGTCACAGCCATGTTAAATACTTATCTGAGATTCTTACTTCCAGCAATGGCACGATCTGCTTCTAAAAGTGATAGTAATTTGGATCTCCTTAGAGTTTCCTAATTACTGAGATTTTAAGGCACATGGTTCAGTGTCTTTCTTTCAAATCCAGCTTTGTAGTTATCCTAGATAATTTCAGCATTTTTAGGGAAAATACATCCAGGATAGTAATTTCATATTTGTTGCCTTCAAAACTAGTGACTTGTATCTGTATTTCACATCAGGAGCACAACTAAATGACCTGGGATTTCAGACATCATTTGGAACTACCCTACCTACAAATTTTTAGTCCTCAATATTCCATTCTCAACCAAAGACTCCTATGTTTCATCTTACTTACCTCTCAGCAGTCTTTAGCATTGTTATTATTGCTTTCTATCTATTTTCTTTCACTGAATCTTTATTACCCCATAACTATTTCTCAGTTCCTCCATGCTGACATTCCCCATGCTCTATCCTTTGTTCTTTCATGCTATTAAGTGATTAAAATGATTTCACTCACTCCCAAGAACTGAAGACCATCTCCCAAGTCTACACCACCACCCAAAACCTTTCTCATAAATACTAGTCCTGTTTAACTCCCTGCCTACCAGTATATTGCCTTCCCAGGTGGTGATTGTGGTAAAGAATCTGTCTGCCAATGCAGGAGACGTACGAGATGTGGGTTCGATCCTTGGGTTGAGAAGATCCCCTGGAGAAGGGCATAGCCACCCACTCCAGTGTCTTGCCTAGAGAACCCCATGGACAGAGGAGCCCCTACAGTCCATGGGGTCACAAAGAGTTGCACACGACTGAAGTGACGTAGCACACAACACACCAGTATATTACAGAGGCATTTAAACCCTGTGTCTAAAAACTAATAATCTAATTAAATTCTATTCTTCCTCCTGTATCTCTGGCATTACCAACATCAATCCGGCCACTAACATAATAAATCTGGGAGTTACCCTAAACTGTTCCTAATTCATTACTCCTCATACACGGTTAGTCAATATCTCATTAATTCTTGCAACTCCCTTTTCTCCTCTTCATCTCTGGTACTATAGCCTTGATTTAATTCATGATAATTATTTCCAGCAACTTGATAAATGAATCCAAAGTTCAGACTCAGTGCCTTTCTATTAAACTTGACTTTTATGTTTTTTATATAAATTTATTTATTTTAATTGGAGGTTAATTACTTTACAATATTGTATTATGTTTTAATTGTTATTATTCTCTTGTATACTTGGAGTTAACTCTGTACCACTATTTTTTTTTCTGGAGACTGTGACATATTTTCTGAATCTTTGTTTATCTGAGGATGCCTTTCTTTTGCCTGTGTTGCTAAAAATAATCTAGCTAAGTACTAAACTTTAGATCAAAGGCATTTCCACCTAAGTATTATAGAAGGCACACATTAAAATTAAAAGAGCACATTTTGGAATCAATTGTAGGTTAGATTTTAATTCTACAATGACTTTCTGGCTGTAGGATCTTTGTTATGCTAACTGTCTGAATCTCAGTTTCTCCAAATGAGATTACCTATTTCATAGGGCTGTGTTTTCAGTTAGGGCACTCAATTAAATGGGAAGTATGATTATGATTGGACATTGCTTATTATTCTGGTACTGCGGGTTGAATAAGCAATCTGCACGTATCTTAATTTTAATTCCTATGCTGGGATCAAGATTTTGTTGTTTATTCATTTTCAGTATTTTGGACAGAAACAGGACTTTTACCTTCTAGTTATAAATAAAAAATTACTCCAGTGTATGTATGTGTGTGTATATACACACACTGCTTTTTATTTACAGCTTTCATTATGACTTATTCTGATCTTGATGAGATTTCTTTTCTGCTAAATCTATTATCATTGTATTGATTCTCTATTCTTCTAAGTTCATGTTTCATCTTCTGTATTATAATTTTCTTACTTTTGCTCTTTCCCACTATGTTTTGGAAAAGTTTTGGAAGTTTCTTTAAATCACTGATTTAATTTTATGCAATTTCACTTCTGCTTCTTTGCTTCTGCAATAAATTTTAATCATGCTAATTTTTCTTACTTCCTTGAAATCTTTAGTCATCTCCCTTTTTACCTGTATGTGTTATCCTTTCAAGCAATCGTATTTTTCTCTTATGAAAAGACCAAGCCTTTTTGAATTTTATTGAGAATGTCTACTCATTTTTCTAAACCTTAGAATGGATTATATCTTAGTTTTGTTTTGTTTTGAGAAAATTTCCCTTCCTATGCTTTAGTTGCTCTTTCCTTTCCTCTCTCTGCAGCATTTTTACATTGCCCTCTCTTGCTTCTTTTTGAAGCAAGAGATTGAATGAAGCCAAATCGTTTCAAATTTTACACTTCTCAGTTAACAAATTGTATGGATTGTCCTTGGTTCAATTCATACATTCTTGGATAATGATTAAATCTCTCTTTCAAACTGATACCTGAAGAGAAGGTTGCTATAAACAGCCCCTGAGTCAATTCTCAGTTTCTTTCAAAGATATGCCTAGTTGGGCTAAGTACCGCTGTGGTGGCTATTTATCCTACAAAAAAAAAAAAAAGAAGAAAGAAAGAAAGAAAAATTTCTATTCTATTCTAAATGACAAGTTAAATAAATTGCTGCAATTCGTAGGACATACTCATTCTAGGAATTTCTGATAGTATCCAACTCTTGCTTTAGTGTTCTATTTTTGGAAACTATCTCTTGGACAATAATGCTTCAATACAAAACCTCCATGAAGTGTAACAATACAATTTTAGTTGTCCCAAAATGCAACAAATGCATGATGGAAGGATAATAACCTAACATTCTGCTTGCTACTGATGTTAAGCAATCACTGAAACTGCAGTGGGTCAGTAGCATAGCATCATCTCTATAAGGTGAAATCTGGTGAAATTTGCATGACCTAGTGAAGTGAACATATGTAAGTTTATTTTTTTTCCTAGTCATATCAACTGTCACATATTTAAACAAGGACTGTTCTCAAACCTGATTTTAGGTGATCTATGAACCTGAGTGTTCAGCGTTGTTTTTGTAACGTTTTCTACCATTGTCTTCATAGATACTTCAGTGGGAAGTAACGGAGAAAACACTAGGAACCACCAGCCAAACGCTATTTGAATGAAACGTTTAGATGGGGACATTTTTGCTTCATTTATTAACAGTTTTTCATTAAAAATATTTAGATTGGTTCCATTATTGGTTAGCTAAGTGTTTATTCAATTGTTTTATTTATAAGCATCTTCTGTAACTTTGTCTTAAAGTTTCCAGATTGCTTTGTTGGCAATCTTGTATTCTTATCATGTGTTACTGCTAAGAGTTTTATTGCAGAAATAATAAAGAAGAAAAATACAGCAGAAGTTTGACAGCATCTGACAGGCTTCATTTTGTATAATTTTTCATTTGAATAAAGAGTTGTTTATTTTTGAAAAAAATAACAAATGCATTTTGGACATCTATCTGACCAGCACCATGCTAAATACCTTGGGGAGTCTTTTCCTATTTAAACTTTTGAAAAAAGGAACTTCTAACTATCAGTAATAGAGGTGAGACAAAATGAGCCTCAGAGAAGTCAAGTGAGATATTCAACGTCCTCCAAGTTGCAAGTGGCCATCCAGCCCAGTTCAGCTGTGTGACTAGTTCACCCCAGACCATTCCAGTACACCATGATGAACATTTAGCATATGGAAGCAATTCACATTCACATTTTGTGTACTGTCTTTAAGCAAATTCTTAACCAGATACAATCATTGAATTGCATAAAAGATGACATTTCCAGATATTTGTTATTCTGCCTTTTGATGAAAGAAAAAGTTTGACAAAGTAAATAGTTTTGAAACGCTACTTGAAACATTTTTGAAATCTTTCTACTCCTAATACATCATAAAATAATTGAAAAATAAATATTTGAATCATTTTCTCATTATGCAATAACAATCTACTCTTTGGAAGTATTTTGTTTTGATAGCTGAATTCCATAATATGGGGAAAACAGAAGCTTTTGGATAGAAGGAATTTAGAGAGAAGTGGGTTTGGGGGCCTGTCCCTACCCTACCATCTGGAAATGCTAGGGAACCTACCCCTTTGTTATATAAACCATAAAATAGTCAACTTTAACTTGCATCAGGATGCTACTCCACTGTTCTCTGCTGACCATAAAGCCTTCTGGGAAGGAAGTAGAGTCAAGTCTTCTGGAGTGGAATTAGTATGTATGAGGCAAAACAAGGATTAAAGCTGTAGCCCTAATGGTGGAGAGGAAGTAACTGAGAAACAGCCTCCAAAGAAGCTCAAGCAAATACAGGATATTTATGGACCAGACAGAAAAAATTTAGGGGAGATAAAGCGAGCCTCAGGGGTTAGTCATGGCAAGAATTCTGCTTGAAAATGAGCCACATGAGAACATGGATGGGGCCCAACAGACAAGCCAGCTGGTTCACTCAGAGTCATGTCTGCTCACCACAAGTGCCCAGGGTTGGAAAAGCACAGAAACCCTGGCTAGTGAGTGGACTGGTACAAGGGAACATACATCACTTCCCCCAGACCTCCACATCGTATCATACACACACATATATAGGCAAGTATATTTTGCAGAAATGTGCTTCAGTTCAGTTCAGTCACCCAATCATGTCGAACTCTTTGCCACCACATGGACTGCAGCACGCCAGGCTTCCCCATCCATCACCAGCTCCCGGAGATTCCTCAAACTCATTTCCATCCAATCAGTGATGGCATCTAACCATCTCATTCTCTGTCGACCCCTTCTCCACCTGCCCTCAATCTTTCTCAGCATCAGGGTCTTTTCCAATCAGTTGGCTCCTTGCATCAGGTGGCCAAAGTATATATAGGAGCTTCAGCTTCAGCCTCAGTCCTTCCATTGAATATTCAGGACTGATTTCCTTTAGGATTGACTGGTTTGATCTCCTTGCAGTCCAAGGGACTCTCAAGAGTCTTCTCCAACACCACAGTTGAAAAGCAACAATTCTTCATCACGCAGCCTTCTTTATGGTCCAACTCACATCCCTGCATGACTACTGGGAAAACCATAGCTTTGACTATATGGACCTTTGTCGGCAATGTCTCTGTTTTTTATTATGCTATCTAGGTTGGTCATAACTTTTCTTCCAAGGAGCAAGTGTCTTAATTTCATGGCTGCAGTCACCATCTGCAGTGATTTTGGAGCCCCCAAAAATAAAGGCTGTTTCCACTGTTTCCCCATCTATTTGCCATGACGTGATGGGTCCAGATGCCATGATCTTAGTATTCTGAATGTTGAGTTTTAAGCCAGCTTTACACTCTCCTCTTTCACTTTCATCAAGAGGCTCTTTAGTTCCTAAGGACTGTGAATTTGAAAAGAGGAACAAAACAGGACAGGGAGCTTGACAGCCTTTCTATATGCATCTTGTTCAGGCACTGTTCTATAAGAAAAACAGTTTTTTTGTGTTTGTTCTGGGTTGTTTTCTTTTTTTTGGGGGGGGGTGGTGGTGGGGTGGATCAGGCAACATGTGGGATCTGAATTCCCAGAGCAGGGATCACACCTGTGCTGCATGCACTGAAACAGCAGACTCAACCACTGGACTGCCAGGGAAGTCTCTCAAACAGGTTTCTTAACAGCAGTTTTCAATCTGACACTTAGAGAATTGCAAAACCATAATCACAGAAAACTAGTCAATCTAATCACACTAGGACCACAGCCTTGTCTAACTCAGTGAAACTAAGCCATGCCCTGTGGGGCCACCCAAGACGGGTGGGTCATGGTGGAGAGGTCTGACACAATGTGGTCCACTGGAGAAGGGAATGGCAAACCACTTCAGTATTCTTGCCTTGAGAACCCCGTGAACAGTATGAAAAGACAAAATGATAGGATATTGAAAGAGGAACTCCCCAGGTCATTAGGTGCCCAATATGCTACTGGAGATCAGTGGAGAAATAACTCCAGAAAGAATGAAGGGATGGAGCCAAAGCAAAAACAATACCCAGCTGTGGATGTGACTGGTGATACAAGCAAGGTCCGATGCTGTAAAGAGCAATATTGCATAGGAACCTGGAATGTCAGGTCCATGGATCAAGGCAAATTGGAAGTGGTCAAACAAGAGATGGTAAGAGTGAACATCAACATTCTAGGAATCAGTGGAGTAAAAAGGACTGGAATGGGTGAATCTAACTCAATGACCATTATATGTACCACTACTGGCAGGAATCGCTTAGAAGAAATGGAGTAGCCATCATGGTCAACAAAAGAGTCTGAAATGCAGTACTTGGATGCAGTCTCAAAAATGACAGAATGATCTCTGTTCGTTTCCAAGGCAAACCATTCAATATCACAGTAATCCAAATCTATGCCCTAACCAGTAATGCTGAAGAAGCTGAAGTTGAACGGTTCTATGAAGACCTACAAGACCTTTTAGAACTAACACCCAAAAAAGATGTCCTTTTCATTATAGGGGACTGGAATGCAAAAGTAGGAAGTCAAGAAACCCCTGGAGTAACAGGCAAATTTGGCCTTGGAATACGGAATGAAGCAGGGCAAAGACTAATAGAGTTTTGCCAAGAAAATGGACTGGTCATAGAAAACACCCTCTTCCAACAACACAAGAGAAGACTCTACACGTGGACATCACCAGATGGCCGACACCGAAATCAGATTGATTATATTCTTTGCAGCCAAAGATGGAGAATCTCTATACAGTCAACAAAAATAAGACCAGGAGCTGACTGTGGCTCAGATCATGAACTCCTTATTACCAAATTCAGACTGAAATTGAAGAAAGTAGGGAAAACCGCTAGACCACTCAGGTATGACCTCAATCAAATCCCTTATGATTATACAGTGGAAGTGAGAAATAGATTTAAGGGCCTAGATCTGATAGATAGAGTGCCTGATGAACTATGGATAGAGGTTCATGACATTGTACAGGAGACAGGGATCAAGACCATCTCCATAGAAAAGAAAGGCAAAAAGCAAAATGGCTGTCTGGGGAGGCCTTACAAAATAGCTGTGAAAAGAAGAGAGGCAAAAAGAAAAGGAGAAAAGGAAAGATATAAGCATCTGAATGCAGAGTTCCAAAGAATAGCAAGAAGAGATAAGAAAGCCTTCCTCAGCGATCAATGCAAAGAAATAGAGGAAAACAACAGAATGGGGAAGATGAGAGATCTCTTCAAGAAAATTAGAGATACCAAGGGAACATTTCATGCAAAGATGGGCTCGATAAAGGACAGAAATGGTATGGACCTAACAGAAGCAGAAGATATTAAGAAGAGATGGCAAGAATACACAGAAGAACGGTACTAAAAAGATTTTCATGACCAAGATAATCACAATGGTGTGATCACTCACCTAAAGCCAGACATCCTGAAATGTGAAGTCAAGTGGGCCTTAGAAAACATCACTACGAACAAAGCTAGTGGAGGTGATGGAATTCCAGTTGAGCTCTTTCAAATCCTGNGGAATAACAGACCACCTGACCTGCTTCTTGAGAAACCTGTGTGCAGGCCAGGAAGCCACAGTTAGAACTGGACATGGAACCACAGACTGGTTTCAAATAGGAAAAGGAGTACGTCAAGGCTGTATATTGTCACCCTGCTAATTTAACTTCTATGCAGAGTATATCATGAGAAAGGCTGGGCTGGAAGAAGCACAAGCTGGAATCAAGATTGCCGGGAGAAATATCAATAAACTCAGATATGCAGATGACACCAGCCTTATGGCAGAAAGTGAAAAGGAACTAAAAAGCCTCTTGATGAAAGTGAAAGTGGAGAGTGAAAAAGTTGGCCTAAAGCTCAACATTCAGAAAACCAAGATCATGGCATCTGGTCCCATCACTTCTTCGGAAATAGATGAGGAAATAGTGGAAACAGTGTCAGACTTTATTTTGGGGGGCTCCAAAATCACTGCAGATGATGATTGCAGCCACGAAATTAAAAGGCGCTTACTCCTTGGAAGAAAAGTTATCATCAATCTAGATAACATATTGAAAAGCAGAAACATTACTTTGCCAACAAAGGTCCATCTAGTCAAGGCTATGGTTTTTCCAGTAGTCATGTATGGATGTGAGAGTTGGACTGTGAAGAAAGCTGAGTGCCAAAGAATTGATGCTTTTGAACTGTGGTGTTGGAGAAGACTCTTGAGAGTGCCTGGGACTGCAAGGAGATCCAACCAGTCCATTCTGAAGGAGATCAACCCTGGGATTTCTTTGGAGGGAATGATTCTGAAGCTGAAATTCCAGTATTTGGCCACCTCCTCTGAAGAGTTGACTCATTGGAAAAGACTCTGATGCTGGGAGGGATTGGGGGCAGGAGGAGAAGGGGACGACCCAGGATGAGATGGCTGGATGGCATCACGGACTTGATGGACATGAGTCTGAGTGAACTCCGGGAGTTGGTGATGGACAGGGAGGCATCGCGTGCTATGATTCATGGGGTTGCAGAGAGTCAGACACGACTGAGCGACTGAACTGAACTGAACTGTTGGATCTTCATACTTGAGCATTCCCATGAATAACAGCTGAAAGGGAATCTTTGTCTTCTAGGCTTAACAAAGATGAGTAAAAACTGCAACTCATTGTAGAATTAAGTTTAGAAGAATAAAAGAGAAATTGATATATATTGATGGTCTGTTAAATATAGCATGACTATACAAATATATAGAGAATACATGTTATGTAATAGACATCTAAAATGTGGGCATAATACATGATCACTTAGAGCTATAAAATTGTGATTCTGGTGTTAATATCAACTCCTCCCAAGGATGATTGGTGACACTTATCCACTCCGACTTGTATTAGTTACAGAGACACCTGGAGCCATCAGTTCCTTTTACTAGAAGTGATATCCAAATCACAGTTATTTCTATGTCTCTAAGTTAAACCTAAGTGTTCAAATTTAAGGCATAAGAATTGACTTCATCAGTGGTATGTCTCTTGCTTTAGCTTTGTCTTTATTTCTTTCCTCCTTGCAGATACAAGGATTTTCACTTGATTCACTTTCTTCTGAGTCATTTTCTGAAAAATATCTGTTACAAAATATCTTCTTGGACCCCTCTAGTGGCTCAGTGGTTAAGAATCCACCCACCAGTGCAGGGGAGATGGGTCTGATACCTGGTCCTGGAAGATTTCACATGCAACTAACCCTTTGAGCTTCAACTACTCTAGAGCCCGTGCTCCACAATGAGAGGCCACTGCAGTGAGAAGCCCACACATCACGACTAGAAACTAGCCCCTGCTCGCCACAACTAGAGAAAGTTCATATGCAGCAACAAAGATCCAGTACAGCCAAAAATAAACAAATAAATACTATTCTTAAAAATAACTTCTCAATGCCTTCCTGTTGCTTAAAGACATTTTTGACTATTGGTGGAAAGTGAATATTAAGGACAAGATCTAAGGAAAGACTTTCTTTATCCCTAAAACATTTTATGATCACCTAATTTGATTAAAAGTTGAATTTATCCTTGATAGTAAAGGTTATCTGAATCAATTTTCTTGTGATTTTACTGTTTCATAGTTGCATGCACTCTGAATTAGCTGTAGGAATTAGGTGATATGGAAAGGCATAAACATTTCCCCCAGAAGTTGTTCAATAGTACCTATTAAATTTTTAATTATGTATGCCCTGGCATTTCTATGAATTTGTCCTTAGATATAGATGTAAAAATCCTTAAATATATACATATAAGCACATTTACTACAGTGTGATTGGTATATTGGAAATAGTTTAAATGCTCATAAGTAAACATTTGGTATATTAGTTAAGCATCCTTGCAATAGAATACTAAGCAATTTTAAAAGAATGAGGTAGATTCTTATGACTCACAAGGGTGGGATGATTTGGGAGAATGACATTGAAATGTGTATAATATCATATATGAAACAAATCTCCAGTCCAGTTTCGATGCATGATACTGGATGCTTTGGGCTGGTGCTCTCGATGACCCAGAGGGATGGTATGGGCGGGGGGGGTGGAGTTCAGGATGGAGAACACGTGTATACTTGTGGCAGATTCATGTTGATGTATGGCAAAACCAATACAATATTGTAAAGTAATTAAACTCCAATTAAAATAAATAAATTTATATTTTAAAAAACATTCAAAATATATTAAAGAAAACAAGGCACATATTCTTGTGTATAATGAAATCACATTTGTGTTTAAACATATGTATTTGAAAATGCTTGTACATACCTAAAACATTTCCAGAAGGACATGAAAGATATGGTTCACAATGTTTATCTCTGGAGAATATCACTGAGGTAGGAGGGGGGAACAATGATTGTCATGTATAAAGTCTGCATTGGTTGACATTGTTAATCATATATTATTTTTATAATAAGAAATTTAATATATTTTTTCCACCCTACTGACCAAAGAGTTTCATGAAAATAAGTGTTCCTAACACCAAGCCCCTAAACAGAGGAAAGAGATCTTCTTACCAGATATAGGAATTCAAGAAGGAAATATTGGTGTCAGTTTCCCAACCCACTACTCTCCTAATCTTCAGTCCATGCTAGTTCCTGTAAAAGTTTAAGCATTCCCTAGGGGCTTCCTTCGGAGAAGACAATGGCACCCCACTCCAGTACTCTTGCCTGGAAAACCCCATGGATGGAGGAGCCTGGTGGGCTGCAGTCCATGGGGTCGCGAAGAGTTGGACACGACTGAGCAACTTCCCTTTCACTTTTCACGTTCATGCATTGGAGAAGGAAATGGCAACCCACTCCAGAGTTCTTGCTTGGAGAATCCCAGGGATGGGGGAGCCTGGTGGGCTGCCGTCTATGGGGTCGCACAGAGTCAGACAGGACTGAGGTGACTTAGCAGCAGCATCAGGGGCTTCCCTGGTGACTCAGTGGTAAAGAATCCTCCTGGTAATGTAGGAGACTCAGATTTGATCCCCAGGTTGGGAAGATCCCCCAGAGAGGAAAATGGCAACCCACTCCCATACTCTTGCTGGAAAATTCCATGGGCAAAGGAGCCTGGTGGGCTACAGTCCATGGAGTCACAGAGAGTCAGACATAACTTAGCAACTAAATGACAACAGCAAGAGAATGAATGTAATTGAAAATGGAGATCATATAAATGATGTTTTTTGATCTTGCCGTGCATTTTAAATTTCCTAGGGCTGCTGCAATTACTATGAGCTGGATGGCTTACAATAACAAAACATTATTTTCTCACAGTTCTGGAGACAGAAGATGAGAGGGTTGGATGGAATCACCTACTTGATGGACATGAGTTTGAGCAAGCTCCGGGAGTTGGTGATGGACAGGAAAGCCTGACATGCTGCATCCATGGGGTCGCAAAGAGTCAGACACAACTGAGCGACTGAATTGAACTGAATTGAACTGGATTAGAAGTCCATAACTAAAGTTTTGACAAGGTCACACTCTTTCTGAAGGCTCTAGGGAAGGATCTTTCCTTGCCTTTTCCTAGATGCTGGGGTTTCCCAGGTGGCTCAGTGATAAAAGAATCTGCTTGCAATGCAGGAGACTCAAGAGATGTGGGTTCGATCCTTGGGTTGAGAAGATCCCCTGGAGAAGGAAATGGCAACTCACTCCAGTCCTCTTGCCTGGAGAATTCCATGGACAGAGGGGCCTGGTAAGCTGCAGTCCATGGGGTCATAAAGAGCTGGACACACTGAGCACTCATGCACACTACTGGCTTCCGGTCATTATTGGTAACCCTTGGCCTTCCTTGGCTTGCAGTCCATTCCAATCGCTCCCTTAGTCTTTACATGGCTTTCTCTCCCGTGTCTGTCACTGTGTTCTTATTATCATAAGATAGGATTAGGACCCCTCTCCCTGCCCCCGCTAATACAATAGACTTCATTTTAACTTGATTACATCTGTAAAAACTGCCAAATAAGTTCACAGGTACTGAGGGTTAGGGCTTCAACATATCTTTTTGGTGTGACACAGTCTAACCCACAACAAATGGATTTGTTTTAGATCCTCTATTTTAAATTGCTTATTCCATGAGACGAATCCTGGAGAATTGCATAACGATGTGTGTAGCAGCTGAATTAGCAGTGTTGATCCCACAGTGACCTCAGTCTCTGATGTGTGCTGCTCCTCCCCGTCCTCCTCAAGAACATCTCTCACACTGTATTTATAGCAGAACTGGAGGCTTATCTTTCAATGGGCTTCGTAAAACCCAATGAGAAAATGGAGTACTGTACTTAAATACCCTTGGTGCTGTTTTATGTAATCTAGGATGATGATCCTCAGGAACTAAGACATTAAAACTCGCTATATGAAACACATGATCTCTGATGAAGTAAGTGTTTAAATACACTCATTATCTGAAACGAAGCCCACGGAGTAGAACTATTCTCTGTTAACAAAGGAAAACAGCTGTAACATCATACTTTAAAATTTCGTGATAAAGGAAAGCCAGTTTTGACTTTTGTTTTATTTACTTCTTCAAAGGGATGGCCAGAACTTCCCCTGTGGTACAGCAGATAAGAATCTGCCTGCCAGTGCAGGGAACACGGCTTCCATCCCTGGTCCAGGGAGAGTCCACATACCATGATCCCCAATACATGTGCCACAATGACTTAGCCTGTGTTTTACAGTAAGATATGCACCGTAATGAGAACCCTGAAGCCCAGGCACCGCAACTAGAGAAAGCCTGTGTGCCGCAAAAGAAATCCAAGACAACCATAAATAGATAAATAATTTTTTTAAAAAAAGAGTGATAATCATGAAAAGTCAATTACATAGTCTCCTACTTACCCATGTAAGTAAGCCTTGTGTGAGGTTGCGAAGGGAGAATTCTTCTGCTCTTTGACTTTTGAGAAATATCTTTGGCTGCTTAATTGTATGAATATTCTGGGCCTCAAGCAATCTGAAAGCCAACCAACTGTTGCATCTTGCCTGCTGAAAATTCATGATGATGCTGGATAATACATTTTTTAAATTTTAAATAATACCTGAACTCACAAGAAATAGGAAAAAAGTTTAATTTCCAGGTGTCAGAAATCAAGAGAAAATTTAAGCAGTGTGATAAGCAGCTGAGCAACCCAAAGAACTCTTCAACCATGTAAAGGTGGGGCTAACAGGGAGGCCTGGCGTGCTGCGATTCATGGGGTCGCAAAGAGTCGGACACGACTGAGAGACTGAACTGAACTGAACCATGTTGTTATTGTTTTATATTTTATTTATTCAAAAAGTTAAAACTATTAATAAATAATAAGTTTAATTCTCACTCCATCTGTCACTTCCCCTTCTTCTTGTAAATCATGTATTTCACTAATTTATTATGGTCATTCTAGTGTTTCCCAGGTAATAATAAGTACGTATCAAAGTACATTTGTTCTTCCTTTATAGACAAAAGGTAGTTTAATTTTTATGCACTTATGAAATTTGTTATTTCAGTTAGCAGTATATTGTAGAGATATTTCCACATCAGAACATGGAGACTTCCTTGAGCTTCTAAAACACTGCATAGTATTCCTTTGTGTGGGAAATGGTCATTTATTGATCAACACAGGTTGCTGCAGGATATAAACTTGTAATTACATCATCACAAACATTTGTAAATTTATCTGTAGGATTAATTTCTAGATAGGGGATCCTTGGGTCATAGAATAACTTCTTTTTTTTTTTTTTTTTTTTGAGAGCTGCTACCAGATTGACCTCCATAGAGATTTATCATTTTGACTGACTTTATATAATGAATGTCTCTTCCTCTGCAGGTTGACACAGAAAGCACTTGTCAAATTTTTGGATTTTTTTCCCAGTCTTATAGATGAGAAATGGCATCATGTATTTGCATTTATTTTATTATGTATGGTAATGAGAAACGCTGGGCTGGAAGAAGCACAAGCTGGAATCAAGATTGCTAGGAGAAATATTAATATCCTCAGATATAGAGATGACACCACCCTTATGGCAGAAAGTGGAGAAGAACTAAAGAGCCTCTTGATGAAAGTGAAAGAGGAGAGTGAAAAAGTTGACTTAAACCTCAACATTCAGAAAACGAAGATCATGGCATCCGGTCCCATCACTTCATGGCAAATAGATGGGGAAACAGCGGAAACAGTGGCTGACTTTATTTTGGGGGGCTCCAAAATCACTGCAGATGGTGATTGCAGTCATGAAATTAAAAGATGCTTACTCCTTGGAAGAAAAGTTATGACCAACCTAGACAGCATATTGAAAAGCAGAGACATTACCTTGCCAACAAAGGTCTGTCTAGTCAAGGCTATGATTTTTCCGGTGGTCATGTATGGATGTGAGAGTTGGACTGTGAAGAAAGCTGAGCACCAAAGAATTGATGTTTTGAACTGTGATGTTTGAGAAGACTCTTGAAAGTCCCTTGGACTGCAAGGAGATCCAACCAGTCCATCCTAAAGATCAGTCCTGAGTGTTCATTGGTAGGACTGATGTTGAAGCTGAAACTCTAATACTTTGGCCACTTGATGCAAAGAGCTGACTCATTTGAAAAGATCCTGATGCTGGGAAAGATTGAGGGCAGTGGGAAAAGGGGATGACAGAGGATGAGATGGTTGGATGGCATCACCAACTCGATGGACATGGGTTTGGATGGACTCCAGGAGTTGGTGATAAACAGGGAGGCCTGGCGTGCTGAAGTTCATGGGGTCACAAAGAGTCAGACATGACTGAGTAACTGAACTGAACTGAATGAGTATTTTTTCATATATTTAAAGAGGTTTCATATTTCTTCCTCCAAACTGTTTATGTCCTTTGTCCATTTTTCTATTGAGCTTTCGATGTTTTTGTTATAGATTTCTTAAAACACTTCACATGGGGAGGACCCAGAGAGATGTTACTGGTGGGAGGTGGGAGGGGATTCATGTTTGGGAACGCATGTACACTCGTGGTAAATTCATGTCAAAGTTTGGCAAAACCAATACAGTATTGTAAAGTAAACTAAAGTTAAAATAAAAATTAAAAAAAAAAACACTTCATACATAAAAAAACATTATCTAGATGTTGCTACTTCCATACTTCACAAAGAACAGAAAATACTACATAAAGCCTATACTCTGCAAAGAATGATTCGCAGAAAAGGATCAGGAAAAGAAATGAGTCATAAAAATCTATCCACTAGGTCAGGGAAGAGACAAGAATTTTTGGTTGTTTCTGACAAGTTTATTCCTGATTAGACTCTAGGGAAGAATAAAAAGTTCTCTGTGAGAAATTTCTGTGAGTTTATATTTATAGTACCCACTTAGCATGGAGATTCTCAAAGCTTAGATTAATGTAAACACTAGTCTGGCTGCTCAGTTGCTCAGTACTGTCTGACTCTTTGCGATCCCATAGAGTGTAGCCTGCCAGTCTGCTTGGTCCATGGGATTTACCAGGCAAGAAGACTGGAGTTGGGTTGCCATTTCCTTCTCTAAGTTATCTTCCCAACTCAGGGATCAAACCCAGGTCTCCTGCTTGGCAAGGAAGTTCTTTACCACTGAACCACCAGGGAAGCTTGGGTCATACATAAGTCTTAACAAATTTTAAAATAAAGATATTCTACACCACACATTCTCTGATCATAATTTGACTGAGTAAAAAATAAATTTAAAATATATATTTGAACATTTTAAGATATAATTCTAATTTTTCACAGTCAGATCAAAAAAAGAAATCAATAGGTACATTAAAGAGATTTTGAACTGAATGGTACACATATTTCATATTTAAAACTATGATATGCAGGTAGGACTGTGCTTTAAAAACAATTTGAAGTTTTAGATGTTTCTATTAGAAAATAAAAAAGCCTGAAGTGAGCTAAGTGTGCAAAAAACTAAGCTTACAAAAGGAACAATATAAATCCAAGGAAAGAAGTAGGAAGGTACTAGGTAAAGAACAGAAATCAATGAAACTGAAAATAATACAGATGATCAAGAAACCAACCAAGCAGACCAGTCCCTGGTGAGATTAATCAAGAGAAAAACTAGAAGATGCAAGTAAATGTATAAATCAAATCCACTGATTAATGCAAAGTTACATGAGAGCAAGATTATTTTATCAACAACTCTAAGCCAATAAATTTAAAAACTTGGATGAAAGGACAATTTTATATAGCAGTATATCAGAAGAAAATGGAACAAAGAGAGAGCCTAAAACAATTAATAGGCCTAAGTATTTGATAACAAAAATACCCCAAGTTTAAATTTGTGGACTGCAGGGAAAATGGTATTTCATATAGTGGGGAAATAAGGTAGATGCCTTATTGGACAACATTTGGTCTCTTCTGGATCCACCCATCTATTATCCTGGGTAATCTCAGCACAGGTAACGGGGAAGTGTTGGGCCTTCTAAATGGAGAAGGGAACTGTACTTCTTCACAGTCTATTTTTTGCTGAAATTCTGAAGTGTTAAAATACATTTTGGAGGACAATTTCAGAACACCAAAGAATTGATGCCTTTGAACTGTGGTGCTGGAGAAGACTCCTGAGAGTCCCTTGGACAACAAGGAGATCAAATCAGTCGACCTTAAAGAAAATCAATTCTGAATACTCATTGGATGGACTGATGCTGAAGCTGAAACTTCAGTATTTTGGTCATCTGATCAATTATCTTAATTTTTTTTGAAAGGCATTCAAGTTCAGTTTTAGTTAAAATTATTAAATGAACTAAGTGCTTTCAAAGTCTTTCCGTTCCTTCTCTCATTCTTTCTTTCTTTATCTTCGTTATCTCTCTCTTTTTTTATTTTTTAATTTTCCCTAGGCATCAATCCTAATACCCCATCTTTACTCTCCTCTCCCAAGTTTGCCTCATTCGAGCATTGTCCCATGATCCAAAATAACTTCATACTTTCTTTTCCGCTTGTGACTTACAGCATTTTCAGCTGTGACACTTCTAACAGTTAAAGTTCACATCAGCAGCAGGTTCCCATGGGGATTCTGAGTATGAGAGCTTTGATTCTTCCTTTTCTCAAGAAACAATTATAAGATGCAGAGGACTGAAAAGGATATGGGTCCAAGAACAAAAAGTTCTCTTCGGTTTTTAAAGTATGACGTTAGTATTAGTAATAGTAGTATTATTACTAGTAACAAAAGTTGTTATATTTCTCAGTTAATCGCTGCATTAATGTGTGAAGACAGCATAGTTAAGGGTGGTGAATTAGAGGAAGTAATTATGATTAGGCTGATTTTCATCCTAAAAGGCAAACATTACTGACAGTCTCTTTCAGGAAATCTAAAACATTTTTTTCAACTATTTTAATTTCTAAAGATCAAGTTGCAAATTGAGAAATCCCATGCAAAATGAATGTACATTTTTGTCTCTTTTTATCTACTTAATTTGCTTTTATCTCCCAGTTTTAGGCCATATTTAATTGTAGATAGGAGGATAGTTAACTTTTTAATAGGGCTTATAATATGGCAGGATAATCTAACTTGCCTATAGGACCTGTGAGAAGGAAACTGACGTTTTGCTTTGTGAAACTGGAAAAAAGTAAAGGTAAATAAAGACCAAAAGAGTTAAATAATATTACTCAGATACCTTGAGGATAACTATACACTAATAAAAAATTGAGTTTTCTAAATAGAAAGGAGGAAGATATGGGGGAAAGAGAAGGAAAAAAAGAAGGAAGGAAGGTAAAGGGGGAAAAGAGAGTAAAAGGAAGAAAAAAAAAGAAGGAGGGAGGGAGAAGTTAAGAGGAGAAGGAGATAATTTCCTAACAAGATATTATGTTTTCAAGGGAACTCTCAACTCCTGGAGGAGTCAGGGACTAAATCTTACATGGCATTGCATTGGAATCTTCCTCTGAATCTACTCCAGCAGTGACTACATGGTAAGCATCCAATAAATATACATTGTTTCTTAGAAACAATCAAATATACAAGATATATGGGAGATTTTTGTTTTCTTTTAGAGAAATCCTAAACTATGAAAAAGAAAAAAAAAAAAACAGATTTCTCACAAAGTTGTGCAAGCTACAGCAGAAAGGGACATATTTTTCCTGTGAGATGGTTCCACTTGATGCTTTAAACACAGCATCAACTCACAGTTACCCTTACAAGCTCTGGTAACTCATAGGTCAGATTACTGAGGAGAGATCTCCAGGGACTAAAACTATTAATAAACCAAGTGTGCTAGCTGTAAAAAGAAGAATAGTGAAAAGCAAAGGAGAAGAGGAAAGATATACCCATTTGAATACAGAGTTCCAAGAATAGCAAGGAGAGATAAGAAAGCCTTCCTTAGTGATCAATGCAAAAAAATAGAGGAAAACAACAGAATGGGAAGACTAGAGATCTCTTCATGAAATTAGGGATACCAAGGGAATATTTCGTGCAAAGATGGGCTCGATAAAGGACATAAATGGTAGAGACCTAACAGAAGCAGTAGGCATTACGGAGAAGTGACAAGAATACACAAAAGAACTGTACAAAAAGATCTTCACAACATACTCACAGATAATCATGATGGTGTGATCACTCACACTCAGCTAGAGCCAGACATTCAGGAATGTGAAGTGAGATGGGCCTTAGGAAGCATCACTATGAACAAAGTTAATGGAGGTGATGGAATTCCAGTTGAGCTATTTTAAATCCTGAAAGATGATGCTGTGAAGTGCTGCACTCAATACGCCAGCAAATTTGGGAAACTCAGCAGTGGCCACAGGACTGGAAAAGGTCAGTTTTCATTCCAATCCCAAAGAAAGGCAATGCCAAAGAATGCTCAAATTACCACACAATTGCACTCATCTCACATGCTAGTAAAGTAATGCTCAAAATTCTCCAAGCCAGGCTTCAGCAATATGTGAACTGTAAACTTCAGATGTTCAATCTGGTTTTAGAAAAGACAGAGGAGTCAGAGATCAAATTTCCAACATCCACTGGATCATGGAAAAAGCAAAAGAGTTCCAGGAAAACATCTATTTCTGCTTTATTGACTATGCCAAAGCCTTTGACTGTGTGGATCACACACAATACACTGTGGAAAATTCTGAAAGAGATGGGAATACCAGACCACCTGACCTGCCTCTTGAGAAATCTGTATGCAGGTCAGGAAGCAACAGTTAGAACTGGACATGGAACAACAGACTGGTTCCAAATAGGTAGAGGAGTATGTCAAGGCTGTATATTGTCACCCTGCTAATCTAACTTCTATGCAGAGTACATCATGAGAAACCCTGGGCTGGAAGAAGCACAAGAAGGAATCAAGATTGCTAGGGAAAATATCAATAACCTCAGATATGCAGATGACACCACCCTTATGGTAGAAAGTGAAGAAGAACTAAAGAATCTCTTGATGAAAGTGAAAGAGGAGAGTGAAAAAGTTGGCTTAAAGCTCAACATTCAGAAAACGAAGATCATGGCATCTGGTTCCATCACTTCATGGGAAATAGATGGGGAAACAGTGGAAATAGTGGCAGACTTTATTTTGGGGGGCTCCAAAATCATTGCAGATGGTGATTGTCACCATGAAATTAAAAGACACTTACTCCTTGGAAGGAAAGTTATGACCAACCTAGACAGCATATTAAAAAGCAGAGACATTACTTTGGCAACAAAAGTCCATCTAGTCAAGGCTGTTTTTCCAGTGGTCATGTATGGATGTGAGAGTTGGACTATAGAGAAAGCTGAGCACCAAAAAATTGATGCTTTTGAACTGTGGTGTTGGAGAAGACTCTTGAGAGTCCCTTGGACTGCAAGGATATCCAACCAGTCCATCCTAAAGAAGATCAGTCCTGGGTGTTCATTGGAAGGACTGATGTTGAAGCTGAAACTTCAATACTTTGGCCACCTGATGTGAAGAGCTGACTCACTTGAAAAGACCCAGATGTTGGGAAAGATTGAGGGCAGAAGGAGAAGGGGGTGACAGAGGATGAGATGGTTGGATGGCCTCACTGACTCAATGGACATGGGTTTGGGTGGACTCCGGGAGTTGGTGATGGACATGTAGGCCTGGTGTGCTGTGGTTCATGGGATCAGAAAGAGTCCGACATGACTGAGGTACTGAACTGAACTGAACTGAATGAATCAGAGCATTCTTCTCTCTTTTATCACTGATACTTAACCTCTCCTACGCAAAACACTTGCTTTGTCATACATGACTTTCAAGATCGAAAATATTAGTCACTCAGTCTTGCTCAGCTCTGTGACCCCATGGACAGTTGCCCACCAGGCTTCTCTGTCCATGGGGTTTTCCAGGCGAGAACACTGGAGTGAGTAGCTATTCTCTTCTTCAGGGGGTCTTCCTGACCCAGGAATCAATCACAGGTCTCCCACATTGCAAACAGATTCTTTACTGTCTGAGCCACCAGGGAAGCTCCACTTTCAAGACTGCTGCTGCTGCTAAGTTGCTTCAGTCGTGTCCAACTCTGTGCGACCCCATAGACGGCAGCCCAGGAGGCTCTGCTGTCCCTGGGATTCTCCAGGCAAGAACACTGGAGTGGGTTGCCATTTCCTTCTCCAATGTATGAAAGTGAAAAGTGAAATTGAAGTTGCTCAGTCATGTCTGACTCAGCGACCTCATGGACTGCAGCCTATCAGGCTCCTCCATCCATGGAATTTTTCAGGCAAGAGTGCTGGAGTGGGTGACCATTGCCTACTCCGACTTTCAAGATTAAGTGCCTGTAAAATTTATTTTGCCTAAAATGACTCAAAAATGAGGTTCAGACATATAGTTCTAGTCTAGTCAGGATCTGAGTAAATTAATGACATCTCAATGACTCTAAAATCAAGAGATTGTCCTTGGAAAAAGACTTAGAAAAATTCAAATGTGTAAATAATGTTGATCATATCAAATCAATGGGAGTTTTTTTTTTTTTTCCAGATTCTTAGCTCCTAAGTAAACTATCATTCTTCCTCTGGAAACCAGCTCATGGAAATAGATTTAGCAAGAAACCATAAGGAATTAATTTGTTTAAAAACTGTATATGAATGTTTTTTAAGAGGCATAGTGTTAAATGCTGGGAAGGAAAAAAAAATAAAAGATCCTATTTTTTCTCTAGTGAAGAAAGGAGAGAAATGAATAGATTCTTTTTATTCCACAAACACATCTGAATATTTACACGTACTAAGCATATGATAGTTTCTGAAACTGAAGAAATGGAGAAGACAGACCCAGACCTTGCTTAAAGAAGTTCAACATTGAATCTGGGCACAGAATATAAAGTGATTGGAGTATGGTTTAATAGACTTTAAGGAGGTATAAACTGGATGCTATGTAAACTAGCTGATTATTGAAACCCAGGTCATTTGCAATTTAAAGTTAAGTACAATAACCGGGGTACGAATATGTAATGTGGGAGCATGAAAGGCTTCAAAATACTTATTGGAAAAGTCAGTGAAGGCTTTCTGGAGAGGAGGATATTTGAGCTGTGATAGAAAAGATGTGTAGGATATGCCAGGTGAAAAAATTCAGGTGGGATGCAGAAGAAACAACGTATCAGAAACCATAAATCTGTTTAAAGAGTCTGACTTGGGCAGGAAACACTAAGTAGAAGAGCAGGGTACGTATCAGGGAACAGTGTAAGTGACACGAGAATCAGAGTTTATCTATGGAATGTGAAAGGCAGGACTTCCCTTGCGGCTCAGACAGTAAAGAAGCCACCTGCAGTGTGGGAGACCTGGGTTCAGTTTCTGGGTTGGGAAGATCCCCTGGAGGAGGGAATGGTTACCCACTCCAGTATTCTGGCCTGGAGGATTCCATGGACAGAGGAGCCTGGCGGGCCACAGTCCATGGAGTAACAGAGTCGGACACGACTGAGTGACTTTCACTTTCATAGACTGTCAAAGGTGGCTTGGAATACACCAGAAAAGAAAGCTTCACTTTTAGGAAAAAGGAAAAGGAAAAAGGCAGGGAGCCAAAAGAAGCAGAGGAGGAACATGATCAGCATTTTCTTTTCCCTTGTCTCTTTCTCTCTCTTCTTCTTTCCTTCATTCCTTTCTTCCTAATCTCATAACGCCTTCTCTCCCTTCCTTGCTTCTTTCTTTCCACTGTTCTATAGAAAATGAACTGGAATAAAAGGAGAAATTGAGGAGAGAAAACCCAGTTAGGAGATAGTTGCAGAAGTTCAGATAAGTAACAGTAAGCACCCGAGAAAAGGCAGTGATAGTGGAAATGAAGAGGTGAAGACGAAATCAAAGAGTATTTCTGTGCTGGAAGTCATAGGGTTTAGTTACAATATGAGCAAGTTTACTGGAGGGAAGCAAAGCAAGAGATAAAGAATAAGATGTAAGAATCAAGAAGACTTAAAACATTTTCAGCTTGAAGTCTGAGCAACAACATTGACTTAGATGAATGATTAAGGAGACAAGTAGTTTTAGGAGCAAGGAAAGTTTCAGGAAAGACAATGACATGTACTTTGTGAATTTAAATTACAGGTATCTTTACAGGTATTAAATAAATGAAAGAGGACATTTCAAGAGACTGATTTTTTAATGCATGATCTAGTGTATAGCAAGAGGTTTTCTGGCTCTGAAAATGAAAGTGGAACGCATCATTGCCTAGAGGTGAAGAGTGAGGAAACTGAAGGAATCTTTCTAACGAACTTTCCTTCCTCTGATAAGAAAAGTCACTGTTACCTCTGAGTTCAGAGCAAAGTCAGGCTAAGGATAAGAAAAGTGAACAGAGATAGGAGAGTCTAATTGAATGTGGAGAATGAGATGGAAAATTTACTAAATATAAGTGAAAGGTATACCATGTAGTTGAAGTCAAGATGAGAATAAAACACCTAAATTTATAGTTCCATGGTTCCCTGTAGCAAAAAAGAGAAAGTAATGGTTTGATTAATCTAGAAGGTAAAATTCAATTCCTCTCTGGAAAGCCACAATAGAAAGTTTGTAAAGGTGTTCAGTTCAGTTCAGTTGAGTCACTCAGTCGTGTCTGACTCTTTGCGACCCCATGAATCGCAGCACGCCAGGCCTCCCTGTCCATCACCATCTCCCCGAGTTCAACCAACTCATGTCCATCAAGTTGGTGATGCCATGCAGCCATCTCATCCTCTGTCGTACACTTCTCCTCCTGCCCCGAATCCCTCCCAGCATCAGAGTCTTTTCCAATGAGTAAACCCTTCGCATGAGGTGGCCAAAATACTGGAGTTTCAGCTTTAGTATCATTCCTTCCAAAGAAATCCCAGGACTGATCTCCTTCAGAATGGACTGGTTGGATCTCCTTGCAGTCCAAGGGACTCTCAAGAGTCTTCTCCAACACCACAGATCAAAAGCATCAATTCTTCGGTGCTCAGCTTTCTTCAAAGTCCAACTCTTGCATCCATACATGACCACTGGAAAAACCATAGCCTTGACTAGACGGACCTTTGTTGGCAAAGTAGTGTCTCTGCTTTTGAATATACTATCTAGGTTGGTCATAACTTTTCTTCCAAGGAGTAAGCATCTTTCATTTTCATGGCTGCAGTCACCATCTGCAGTGGTTTTGGAGCCCAAAAAAGTAAAGTCTGCCACTGTTTCCACTGTTTCCCCATCTATTTCCCATGAAGTGATGGGACCAGATGCCATGATCTTCATTTTTCTAAATGTTGAGCTTTAAGCCAACTTTTCGACTCTCCTCTTTCACTCTCATCAAATGGCTTTTTAGTTCCTCTTCACTTTCTGCCATAAGGGTGGTGTCATCTGCATATCTGAGGTTACTGATATTTCTCCCAGCAANAAGGGTGGTGTCATCTGCATATCTGAGGTTATTGATATTTCTCCCAGCAATCTTGATTCCAGCTTGTGCTTCTTCCAGCCCAGCCTTTCTCATGATGTACTCTGCATAGAAGTTAAATTAGCAGGGTGACAATATACAGCCTTGATGTACTCCTTTTCCTATTTGGAAGTAGTGTGTTGTTCCATGTCCAGTTTTAACTGTTGCTACCTGACCTGTGTATAGGTTTCTCAAGAGGCAGGTCAGGTGGTCCAGTATTCCCATCTCTTTCAGAATTTTCCACATTTTATTGTGATCCACACAGTCAAAGGCTTTGGCATAGTCAATAAAGCAGAAATAGATATTTTTCTGGAACTCTCTTGCTTTTTCCATGATCCAGCAGGTGGGCAATTTGATCTTTGGTTCCTCTGCCCTTTCTAAACCAGCTTGAACATCTGGAAGTTCACAGTTCACATATTTCTGAAGCCTGGCTTGGAGAATTTTGAGCATTACTTTACTAGCATGTGAGATGACTGCAATTGTGCGGTATTTTGAGCACTGTTTGGCATTGCCTTTCTTTGGGATTGGAATGAAAACTGACCTTTTCCAGTCCTGTGGCCACTGCTGAGTTTTCCAAATTTGCTGGCATTTGAGTGCAGCATTTTCACAGTATCATCTTTCAGGATTTGAAAGAGCTCAACTGTAAAGTTGTGCCACAGGCTAAAAAAAAAATGTACTAATATCAAGGATTTGTAAACAGATTCAGTTCAGTACAGTCACTCAGTTGTGTCCGACTCTTTGCGACCCCATGAATCACAGCATGCCATGCTTCCCTGTCCATCACCAACTCCTGGAGTTTACTCAAATTCATGTCCATCGAGTTGGTGATGCCATCCACCCATCTCACCCTCTATCGTCCCCTTCTCCTCCTGCCCTCAATCCCTCCCAGCATCAGGGTCTTTTCCAATGAGTCAACTCTTCGCATGAGGTGGCCAAAGTATTAGAGTTTCAGCTTTAGCATCAGGCCTTTCAATGAACACCCAGTTCTGATCTCCTTTAGGATGAACTGGTTGGAACTCCTTGCAGTCCAAGGGACTCTCAAGAGTCTTATCCAACACCACAGTTCAAAAGCATCAATTCTTCAGCACTCAGCTTTCTTCACAGTCCAACTTTCACATACATACATGACCACTGAGAAAACCATAGCCTTGACTAGATGGACCTTACTTGATAAAGTAATGTCTCTGGTTGGTCATAACTTTCCTTTTAAGGAGTAAGCATCTTTTAATTTCATGGTGACAATCACCATCTGCAGTGATTTTGGAGCCCCAGAAAATAAAGTCTGACACTGTCTCCATTGTTTCCCCATCTATTTCCCATGAAGTGATGGGACCAGATGCCATGATCTTCGTTTTCTGAATGTTGAGCTTTAAGCCAAATTTTTCACTCTCCTCTTTCACTTTCATCAAGAGACTCTTTTGTTCCTCTTCACTTTCTGCCCTAAGGGTGGTGTCATCTGCATATCTGAGGTTATTGATATTTCTCCCAGCAATCTTGATTCCAGCTTGTGCTTCTTCCAGGCCAGCCTTTCTCATGATGTACTCTGCATATAAGTTAAATAAGCAGGGTGACAATATACAGCCTTGATGTACTCCTTTTCCTATTTGGAACCAGTCTGTGGTTCCATGTCTAGTTCTAACTGTGGCTTTCTGACCTGCATACATATTTCTCAAGAGGCAGGTTAGGTGGTCTGGTATTCCCATGTCTTTCAGAATTTTCCACAGTTTATTGTGATCCACACAGTCAAAGGCTTTGGCATAATCAATAAAGCAGAAATAGATGTTTTTCTGGAACTCTCTTGCTTTTTCCATGATCCAGCAGATGTTGGCAATTTCATCTCTTGTTCCTCTGCCTTTCTAAAACCAGCTTGAACATCTGGAAGTTCATGGTTCACATATTTTTGAAGCGTGGCTTGGAGAATTTTGAGCATTACTTTAGTAGTGTGTAATAGATTAAATTTGGTTAAACACAAATTTTTTATATGGGAGAGAACTGGAAGGAATCAGGCAGACTAAAATCAGACAGACTATTGTTCATTAAAATCTCATTATTACAGAAAATTGTCATACTAGATTACTTTGTGCTATTTTAGACAGTTTAGAAACATGAAATTTATCTTCAAATTTATCTCAATTAAAGATCAGTTCAGTTCAGTTGCTCAGTCCTGTCCAACTCTGAGATATGGACTGCAGCACGCCAGGCTTCCCTGTTCATCACCAACTCCCAGAGCTTGCTCAAACTCTGGGATCGAATGGTTTGATTTCCATGCTGTCCAAGGGACTGTCAAGAGTCTTCATCAACACCACAGTTCAAAAGCTTCAATCTTCAGTGCTCAGTTCTCTTTATTGTCAAACTCTTACATCCACACACAACTACTGGATAAACCATAGCTTTGACAACACAGGCCTTTGTTGGCAAAGTAATGTCTCACCTTTTTAATATGCTGTCTAGGTTGGTCTTAGCTTTTCTTCCAAGGAGCAAGCAAGAGTCTTTTAGTTTCATGGCTACAATCACCATCTGCAGTGATTTTGGAGCCCCCCAAAATACATTCTGTCACTGTTTCTATTGTTTCCCCATCTATTTGATAAGAAGTAATGGGGCCAGAGGCCACGATCTTCATTTTTTGAATGTTGAGTTTAAGCAAGCTTCTTACTCTCCTCTTTCATTTTCATCAGGAGGCTCTTTAGTTCCTCTTTGCTTTCTGCTATAAAGGTGGCGTCATCTGCGTATCTGAGGTTACTGATATTTCTCTCGATAACCTTGATTCCAACTTGTGCTTCATCCAGCCCAGAATTTCACATGATGTACTCTGCATATAAGAATAAGCAGGGTGACAATATGTAGCCTTGACATACTCCTTTCCCAGTTTGGAACCAGTCCATTGTTCTATGTCTGGTTCTAACTGTTGCTTCTTGACCTGCATACAGATTTCTTAGGTGGCAGGAAAGGTAGTGTGGTATTCTCATCTCTTTAAAAATTTTGCACAGTTTGTTGTGATCCACACAGTCAAAGACTTTGAAATAGTCAATACAGCAGCAATAGATGTTTTTCTGGAACTCTCTTGCTTTTTCTGTGATCCAATGGATGTTGGCAATTTGATCTCTGAATATTCTGCCTTTTATAAATCCAGCTTGAACATCTAGAAGTTTAGTTTAGGTACTGCTGAAGCCTCACTTGGAGAATTTTGAGCATTAGTTTACTAGCGAAGTACATCATGAGAAATGCTGGACTGGAAGAAACACAAGCTGGAATCAAGATTGCCGGGAGAAATATCAATAACCTCAGACATGCAGATGACACCACCCTTATGGCAGAAAGTGAAGAAGAACTAAAAAGCCTCTTGATGAAAGTGAAAGAGGAGAGTGAAAAAGTTGGCTTAAAGCTCAACATTCAGAAAACGAAGATCATGGCATCTGGCCCCATCACTTCATGGGAAATAGATGGGGAAACAGTGGAAACAGTGTCAGACTTTATTTTGGGGGGCTCCAAAATCACTGCAGATGGTGACTGCAGCCATGAAATGAAAGGACACTTAATCCTTGGAAGAAAAGTTATGAGCAACCTAGATAGCATATTCAAAAGCAGAGACATTACTTTGCCAACTAAGGTCCGTCTAGTCAAGGCTATGGTTTTTCCTGTGGTCATGTATGGATGTGAGAGTTGGACTGTGAAGAAGGCTGAGCGCCGAAGAATTGATGCTTTTGAACTGTGGTGTTGGAGAAGACTCTTGAGAGTCCCTTGGACTGCAAGGAGATCCAACCAGTCCATTCTGAAGGAGATCAGCCCTGGGATTTCTTTGGAAGGAATGATGCTAAAGCTGAAACTCCAGTACTTTGGCCACCTCATGCGAAGAGTTGACTCATTGGAAAAGACTTTGATGCTGGGAGGGATTGGGGGCAGGAGGAGAAGGGGACGACCGAGGATGAGATGGCTGATGGCATCACTGACTCGATGGATGTGAGTCTGGGTGAACTCTGGGAGTTGGTGATGGACAGGGAGGCCTGGCGTGCTGCGAATCATGGGGTCGCAAAGAGTAGGACACGACTGAGCGACTGAAATGAACTGAACTGAACTGAACTTACTAGGGTGTGAGATGAGTGAAATTATGCGATGGTTTGAACATTCTTTAGCATTGCCTTTCTTTGGGACTGGAATGAAAACCGACCTTTTCCAGTTCTGTGGCCATTGCTGAGTTTTCCAAATTTGCTAGTATATTGAGTGCAGCACTTTCATAGCATCATCCTTCAGGATTTGAAAAAGATCAGCTGAAATTCCATCATCTCCACTAACTTCATGTCACATTCCAAGATATCTGCCTCTAGGTGAGTGATCACACGATTGAGGTTATCTGGGTCATGAAGATCTTTTTTGTATAGTTCTGTGTATTCTTGCCAACTCGTCTTAATATCTTCTGCTTCTGTTAGGTCCATACTGTTTCTATCCTTTATTGTATCCTTCTTTGCATGAAATGTTCCCTTGGTATCTCTAATTTTCTTGAAGAAATTCTAGTCTTTCCCATTTTATTGCTTTCCTCTATTTCTTTGTATTGATCACTTAGGAAGACTTTCTTGTGCCTCTTGCTATACTTTGGAACTCTGCATTCAGATGGGTATATTTCCTTTTCTTCTTTGCCTATTGCTGCTCTTCTTTTCTTGGCTATTTGTAAGGCCTTCTCAGACAACCATTTTGCCTTTTTGTGTTTCTTTTTCTTGGGGATGTTTTTGATCACAGACTCCTGTACAATGTCATGAACCTCCATCCATAGTTCTTCAGGCACTCTGTCTATCAGATCTAATCCCTTGAATCTATTGAATCAAATAGATTCAACTGTATAATCATAATGGATTTGATTTAGGTCATACCTGAACGGTCTAGTGGTTTTCCCTACTTTCTTCAATTTCAGTCTGAATTTGGTGATGAGTTCATGATCTGAGCCACAATCAGTTCCCAGTCTTGTTTTTGCAGACTATATAGAGCTTCTCCATCTTTAGCTGCAAAGAATACGATCAATCTGATTTTATTATTGACCATCTGGTGATGTCCATGTGTAGAGTTATCTCTTTTGTTATTGGAAGAGGGTGTTTGCTATGACCAGTGTGTTCTCTTGGCAAAACTCTCTTAGCCTTTGTCCTGCTTCATTTTTCATGCCAAGGCCAAATTTGCCTATTACTCCAGCTATCTCTTGACTTCCTACTTTTGCATTCCAGCCCTCTATGATGAAAGGATATCTTTCCTCGGTATTAGTTCTTGTAAGTCATGTAGATCTTCATAGAACCATTCAACTTCAGCTTTTTCAGCCTTTCTGGTCAGGGCATAGACCTGGATTACTGTGATACTGAATGGTTTGTCTTGGAAATGAACACAGATCATTCTGTCATTTTTGAGATTTCACCTGCTGCTGCTGCTGCTAAGTCGCTTCAGTCGTGTCCGACTCTGTGCGACCCCATAGACAGCAGCCCACCAGGCTCCCTTATCCCTGGGATTCTCCAGGCAGGAACACTGGAGTGGGTTGCCATTGCCTTCTCCTAGATTTCACTTAAATATTGAATTTTGGACTTTTTTGTTGACTATGAAGGCTACTGCATTTCTTCCAAGGGATTCTTGCCCACAGGAGTAGATATACAACGTGGTCATCTGGAATAAATTCACCCCATCTGGTCCATTTGAGTCCACTGATTCCTAAAATGTTGATGTTCACTCTTGCCATATCCTGTTTGACCACTTCCGATTTACCATGATTCATGGATCTAACATTCCAGCTTCCTATGCAATATTGTTCTTTACAGCATCAGACTTTACTTCTATCACCAGTGATACCCATAACTGGCATTGTTTTGCTTAACTCCATCTCTTTATTCTTTCTGGAGTTATTTCTCCACTTTTCTCCAGTAGCATATTGGGCACCAATCGACCTGGGAAGTTCATCTCTCAGTGTCATATCTTTTTGCCTTTTCATACTCTTCTTGGAGTTCTACAAAACAGCTAATTATCTAATTAATTTATTATGTTTAACTAGTTTTGCCTCTTAAACTGCATGGTATCCTTAAAGAGTGTTCTATTTTCAGCCATTCTTTAAAAAAAAAAAAAAATTCAATTAGTACTTCTGAATGAATGTAGCCAAAACTTTCTTTTGTTCCTCTTGGTCCTTGACCAATATCCTGAGTTTACACAACATGATGCATACTGACTGGTGACTGGCCTTTTGCTGACTCAGCTCCAATTAATAGTATATACAGTTGGAGAATCTGTAACAAATAGTGGAACACACAGACATTATTTTATTCCTTTGTCCCTTGACCCTTTAAGCTGAGAAAAGTGCCAGCAGAAATGTAGCACAGCGCAAGCAATCACTGCTTGATATACATGGGCTTATCTTGTGTGACCTTTTCTGAATGGCACAAAGGGAATTGCTTGAGATATTTAGGCAAAATTTGCATGCTCAAGCACTGGAGTCTCCTTGTATCCTGAAAATTATATTTTGTTTTGTTTTTAAAGATGATTAGCTCCTTAAAGGATAAAAAGACATCTTAAACATCATTAAGTAGAAATTTACAAGTTAAATATGTTAAAAGAATGTCTGGAAGCCAAGCACACAGGCTTGGAAAAGGACTCATCATATAGCTTAGGTCCATGTGAACATAAAACTAGTAAAGAAAATTCTCCTCCTCTCTATAAAAAAGAAATAATGAAACCAGAGTAGGGGATGACAGGCTAATGGTGGGAGTTGAGACAGGAAATGAGGTTAACTCTTAGGAATTAAGATCAAAGAATGAAGATGGAGCTTCTCTGGTTGAAACTCTCTCCAAGCAGAGGGAGCATCAACGGAAAATTAGAGAGGTTCCTCCAACACGGAACCCCAACTCCAAAGGAAGATAAAGCATTGCCTCCAGGGAATATGCAAGTGAGACTCAGGCCTCCCTGGGCCTGGCACCTGGGATCTGTGGCAAGAGACGGTGGTGGTAATGACAACATTTTTTTTTTTTGTCAGTGGGACAGTTGGTAGCTGTGGGGGATTTCCAGTGGCACGTAATAGAATTACCAGTGGCAGGACCACCAGCCAATAGTTTTGAAAGATAAGGAGCATTGGAGTCTGGAAAAGTGCCCCTGGCCCCCCACAGTGCGTACTAGCACTGACAACTTAATTTGAGATCACAGAGCTATAACAGTGTTTATGAAGACTAACAGTGATCAGTTCTGTAAATGTTGCTTGATTCTGATGATTAATCTTAATCTAAAGTAAGTAAAGTCTTTAAAAAATTTTTTAATTGGAGTATAGTTGCTTTACAATGTTGTGCTGGTTTCTGCTGTACAATAACAACAACAACAACAACAACAAAAATATATATATATATATATCTCCCCACCCTCTTGAGCCTCCATCCCACCACCCACATCCCACCCCTCTATGTCATCACAGAGCGTGCAGCTGAGTTCCCTGTGTTATACAGCAGCTCCCCACTGGTTATCTATTTTGCTGCACTCAATACGCTAGCAAGTTTAGAAAACTCAGCAGTGGCCACAGGACTGGAAAAGGTCAGTTTTCATTCCAATTCCAAAGAAAGGTAATGCAAAACAATGCTCAAACTACCGCACAATTGCACTCATCTCACATGCTAGTAAAGTAATGCTCAAAATTCTCCAAGCCAGGCTTCAGCAATACGTGAACTGTGAACTCCCTGATGTTCAAGCTGGTTTTAGAAAAGGCAGAGGAACCAGAGATCAAATTGCCTATCTGCTGGATCATGGAAAAGGCAAGAGAGTTCCAGAAAAACATCTATTTCTGCTGTATTGACTATGCCAAAGCCTT
>SJYQ01004883.1:328622-374800 GCA_006410935.1 Redunca redunca | reverse complement strand
GAATTGATGCTTTTGAACAGTGGTGTTGGAGAAGACTCTTGAGAGTGCCTTGGACTGCAAGGAGATCCAACCAGTCCATTCTGAAGGAGATCAGTCCTGGGATTTCTTTGGAAGGAATGATGCTAAAGCTGAAACTCCAGTACTTTGGCCACCTCATGTGAATAGTTGACTCATTGGAAAAGACTCTGATGCTGGGAGGGATTGGGGGCAGGAGGAGAAGGGGACGACAGAGGATGAGATGGCTGGATGACATCATGGACACGATGGACGTGAGTCTGAGTGAACTCCGGGAGATGGTGATGGACAGGGAGGCCTGGCGTGCTGTGATTCATGGGGTCGCAAAGAGTCGGACACGACTGAGCGACTGAACTGACTGAGTGTATATATGTAAATGATATTCCCTCACTTCATCCCACTTCTCCTTGCCCTCCATATCTGCAACTTTGCTCTCTACATCTCTGTCTCTATTCCTGCCTTGCAAATAGGTTTGTCAGTACCATTTTTTTAGATTCCATCTATATGAGTTAATATATGATATTTTTTTTCTTTTTTGGTCTATTTTTATTAATTTATTTTTTATTTTACTTTACAATACTGTATTGGTTTTGCCATACATTGACATGAATCCACCACGGGTGTACATGAGTTCCCAATCCTGAACCCCCCTCCCACCTCTCTCCCCACATCATCTCTCTGGGTCATCCCAGTGCACCAGCCCCCAGCATCCTGTATCCTGTATAGAACCTAGACTGGCGATTCATTTCTTACATGATAGTATACATGTTTCAATGCCATTCTCCCAAATCATCCCACCCTCTCCCTCTCCCTCTCCCACAGAGTCCAAAAGTCTGTTCTATACATCTGTGTCTCTTTTGCTGTCTCACATACAGGGTTATCCTTACCATCTTTCTAGATTCCATATATATTGTTAGTTACTGTATTGGTGTTTTTCTTTCTGGCTTACTTCACTCTGTATAATTGGCTCCAGTTTCATCCACCTCATTAGAACTGATTCAAATGTATTCTTTTTAATGGCTGAGTAATACTCCATTGTGTATATGTACTACAGCTTTCTTATCCATTCGTCTGCTGATGGACATCTAGGTTGCTTCCATGTCCTGGCTATTATGAACAGTGCTGAAATGAACATTGGGGTACACGTGTCTCTTTCATTTCTGGTTTCCTTGGTGTGTATGCCCAGCAGTGGGATTGCTGGGTCATAAGGCAGTTCAATTTCCAGTTTTTTAAGGAATCGCCACACTGTTCTCCATAGTGGCTGTACTAGTTTTCATTACTTACTTCACTCTGTATGATGGACTCTGGATTCATCCACATCACTACAATTGACTCAATTGCATTCCTTTTTTGGCTGAGTACTATTCCATTGTGTATATGTACCACACCTTTATCCATTCATCAGTTGATGGACATCATGTCCTGGCTATTGTAAATAAACTCTTAATCCAAACAGACAAGTTTCATCACAAGTTTAGATTCCTGGGCTGCTAAGCATGCATTTCATGTAGTTAACTAGATAAAGCTAAAGACAAAGCACACCAGATTGGTTGGGATAAGAGGCTCTAAAATCAGACTGGGTTTGGATCTTATTCTGCCATTCAGCTGTTTGACTTTACTTGCTAAATTTCTCTGTGCCTCAACTTCCTCATCTATATCCTGCAAACAATAGTGATAATGTCTTCATGGGATTGGTAGAATGATTAACACATATAAAAGACTTAAACCAATTCCTGGTACTAAGAAAAAATTAATAAATACTGATAATTATTATTACATGCCTTATCAAGGACAGTGTATAAAGCCTTCCTTTCTGACCCTGTCCCCCTGAAACTAAGACCCTAATAAAACTACTAAGGAATGGGAGACAGGACCATATGTGATTCAGTGATAAATTCTCAATACTTTTGCCTTTGTGTGGGCTTGTTTGAGTGCGTATGGGGGTAAGAGAGATACCTCTGTTCTTTCCTTCTCCTGGCTGTGGCCTGGGAAACGAGTAGATAAGAACGCCGTATTTCACATTGTAGAAGAAAGTGATAGATGATAGAATTACCTTGGTAATGCCCTGGCTCCTGGGTGAGTGGTATGTTTGCCTTTCCCTTTGTTCTGACTTTCAGAGTTGCTGCTTTAATGAAACAGTTCAGATTGAGTACATTCATTCTGGAATAAACATTACTAAATTTGGAAGGAAGGCAGTTTGAAACTAATGGAAAGTGACAAGAGCAAAATGCAGAATTCAAATTACCAGTACTTATTACATAGGGAAAAGAGGAAGTCTAAAATCAGTATTACTTAATAATATAATACTGATGTGTAATTATTTCTAATTTTATGCATACTTAATCAAATACTCATGGGCTAGATGAGTCTCTATTAATTATTAAGAGAGTACACACAAATGAAAATTTTATTAACAGAGATCAAATCTTATAAAGAATCACAAGGTACCTGAATGAGATAATTTGATTTCCTAAAAACAAAAAGAATTCAATGAAAACTAAATGTGAGGGCTTGGTAAATAACTTACAGCATGAAATGACTATAATGCAACCACTAAAATATGCTATAGCTCAATATTTTTGAAATCTAAATATGTCCACGATATATATTCTGTGATTAAAGCTAATGGCTTTATAACATTAAACAACTTTAAATATTTAAATTTAAAAGGTAGGGCAAGATTTTGTGTCTCCCTGTAATTCTATGTGTATGTCTACTAAACATTTTGGAAATAAATATATAAAAAATGTTAATACTGTTCATCTTTGGATGACAGGATAAACAATAATATTTCTCTTTGAAATTATTTATCATTATTACCATAATTTAAAGTTGTATAAACATATATTTGAATGCTTGGCAAAACCATAAAGCTCAATGGAATAATTTAAATATAATACCACAAAAAATAATAGGTAGAACAGTCAGGTTTGACAGGCTAAAAACTTCTTTTTGAAAGTGCCTGAAAACAGTGGGAAAACTGTCGAGTTCAGGGTAATGATCTTGCGCTTGGTCTGGTATGAATAGTTTATCAAGAGCCTGAAAAATTACTTTCATTCCACTCTAAGCTTTCTGCAGTGTAGGAGACCTGGGTTCGATCTCTGGGTTGGGAAGATACCCTAGAGAAGGGAATGGTAACCCACTCCAGTATTCTTGCCTGGAAAACCCCATGGAACAGAGGAGCCTGATGGGCTACAGACCATAGGGTTGTAGAGAGTCAGACACAACTGAACGATTAACATAACATAAATATATATTTATTATGAGTTTATAGAGAAAAAGCTAGAAAGCAATTTCCATTTTTAAAGTAGTTTGGTTGAAAAAGTTAAGCTTACTCATATATTTTAAAATCTGATTCTGCATTCATATAAATCATTTTTGAAAAGCAGTTGAAATAGTGACCAAAAGAGATGGCAAATCTTAGGGGAATAAGTTTGCGATTTTAATGTGCAAATTTGAATCAAATTAGACTTTCAAGAATAATGAGAATATGAGAACATTTTTGCATAGAACACTAACCAAAATAACAAGCACAACAGAAAATAAAAGAATCTCCATTTATAATGAAGTTCAGTTAAGTTGCTCAGTCGTGTCTGACTCTTTGGAACCCCATGAATCACAGCACGCCAGGCCTCCCTGTCCATCACCATCTCCCGGAGTTCACTCAGATTCAAGTCCATCGAGTCAGTGATGCCATCCAGCCATCTCATCCTGGGTCTTCCCCTTCTCCTCCTGCCCCCAATCCCTCCCCGCATCAGAGTTTTTTCCAATGAGTCAACTCTTTGCATGAGGTGGCCAAAGTACTGGAGTTGCAGCTTTAGCGTCATTCCTTCCAAAGAAATCCCAGGGCTGATCTCCTTCAGAATGGACTGGTTGGATCTCCTTGCAGTCCAAGGGACTTTCAGGAGGCTTCTCCAACATCACAGTTCAAAAGCATCAATTCTTCGGTGCTCAGCCTTCTTCACAGTCCAACTCTCACATCCATACATGACCACAGGAAAAACCATAGCCTTGACTAGATGGACCTTAGTTGGCAAAGTAATGTCTCTGATTTTGAATATACTATCTAGGTTGGTCATAAGTTTTCTTCCAAGGAGTAAGCGTCTTTTAATTTCATGGCTGCAATCACCATCTGCAGTGATTTTGGAGCCCAAAAAATAAAGTCTGCCACTGTTTCCCCATCTATTTCCCATGAAGTGATGGGACCGGATGCCATGATCTTCGTTTTCTGAATGTTGAGCTTTAAGCCAAATTTTTCGCTCTCTTCTTTCACTTTCATCAAGGGGCTTTTTAGCTCCTCTTCACTTTCCGCCATAAGGGTGGTGTCATCTGCATATCTGAGGTTATTGATATTTCTCCCAGCCATCTTGCTTCCAGCTTGTGTTTCTTCCAGCCCAGCGTTTCTCATGATGTACTCTGCATATAAGGTAAATAAGAGGGTGACAATATACAGCCTTGACGTACTCCTTTCCCGATTTGGAACCAGTCTGTTGTTCCATGTCCAGTTCTGTTGCTTCCTGACCTGCATACAGATTTCT
Source organism: Redunca redunca (assembly GCA_006410935.1). Taxonomy (NCBI): domain Eukaryota; kingdom Metazoa; phylum Chordata; class Mammalia; order Artiodactyla; family Bovidae; genus Redunca; species Redunca redunca. The sequence goes on along the minus strand of SJYQ01004883.1, from coordinate 370,247 downwards.
CAAGAGGCAGGATAGGTGGTCTGGTGTTCCCATTTCTTTCAGAATTTTCCACAGTTTATTGTGATCCACACAGTCAAAGGCTTTGGCATAGTCAATACAGCAGAAATAGATGTTTTTCTGGAACTCTCTTGCATTTTCTATGATCCAGCAGATGTTGGCAATTTGATCTCTGGTTCCTCTGCCTTTTCTAAAACCAGCTTGAACATCAGGGAGTTCATGGTTCACATATTGCTGAAGCCTGGCTTGGAGAATTTTGAGCATTACTTTACTAGCATGTGAGATGAGTGCAATTGTGCAGTAGTTTGAGCATTGTTTTGCATTGCCTTTCTTTGGAATTGGAATGAAAACTGACCTTTTCCAGTCCTGTGGCCACTGCTAAGTTTTCCAAATTTTCTGGCATATTGAGTGCAGCACTTTCACAGCATCATCTTTCAGGATTTGAAAGAGCTCAACTGGAATTCCATCACCTCCACTAACTTTGTTCGCAGTGATGCTTTCTAAGGCCCACTTGACTTCATTTTCCAAGATGTCTGGCTCTAGATTAGTGATCACATCACAATCCTGTACTGTAGAAGCTATATTTGCTATTTACAAAGATATTTGATCTAAATAAGAGGAAGAGGCTCAGTTTTGACACATATTTTCCACAGTCAAAGGTGGGATGCTTTTGGGGAAGAAAATAAAAAATCATTTCTTTGGAGACAGGGTCCCTTGTAATTTCGGTGCATTGTAGAAACATGGGTCACCATTTTGGGTACCCTAGATCACAAGCTCTGAGAAGTCAGTAACTGTAATGTTTTTTGTTAACAGCCTTTTACCAGTTTCTAGAGTATAATAAGGGATGAATAAATAGTTGTTGGATAAATACCTGGCATGGTTTTCCTGCCCACATAGTGGCAGTGCTAGAAAGAGAAACAAAATGGCAATGTCATTTAATTTAACCCAGCCTAGTTTCATAACCAGGAGTAAACAGAGGTTCAGTCACAAAGCAAAGTTAACCAGACAGATATTAAAAAATGTTTATTAATCAGTACAAATTCTGTGAGCCTTATAGCATTATGCTGATATACAATGCATTACTCTAATACAGAAATCTTAGGATGACCCAAACCAGACTCTCTAAAATGGAGGAACAGCTGAAATCCAGGAGACTTAAGATTTGAAATAACTCAAAATATCATGCTTTTGATCATTGCATTGTACTGCTTCTTTTACTGAGGAGAATGTAAGTAATCTTCCCAACAACTAAATTATAATAAACAGATGTGGTAAGATAACATTAGACTAAAACACTACCTTGCTCTTCTGTTCTTTTTTCTGTTTAAGTCACTAAGTTGTGTCCTTGGGATCCCATGGACTGTAGCCACCAGGCTCCACGTTGCTCTTCTAGATGGCCCTAAATTAATTAGAGTAACAAGAGAACTTTTCTGATGCACTTTTAATCAAAGACTTGATGATCCAGACCACCTCTTAATAGACTGCACAAAAGCTCCGTGAGACTCACAGGAAGTTAGCATGCAACCTAACCAGGATCTGGTCTCAAGCTGTGTCCTATGGCATCAAGAGGTCGTAGAGTCCTGCTGGGTTTAGAACGGACTCAAGATTTTATGGCCTTGCCTTCTGAGAATATTTTCTATATTTTATTCTATATATGTTGTGAAGGTACAAACATCAAAAGTCATAACTGCACCTTATTTTGTCAATATCACTTTGACAATACATTTGTTTTAATTGTGGTAAAAAATATACAAGGGCTACTCGTTTAACAGATTTTTAAGTGTATAATACAGTACTGTTAACAATGAACACCATGGTGTACAGAGGATCTCTAGGACTTTTTCATCTTGCAGGACTGAAATTTTATACCTACTCAACAGCAACTTCCATTTCTTCTTCCCTCAGCTCCTGACAGCGACATTCTACTTCCTGCTTCTATGAGTTTGAGTACTTTAGATAATTCACGTAAGTGGAACCATGAAACGTGTGTATAATTTATACCACATCTGTAATTATGTGTACATGTAAAATTATACCAGAATTCAAATCAAAATCAATGAGAAAAGTGGGAGAAAAGTGTTAGCTGGGACTGTAGAAAAGCTAGCCAACATGATATCAAGTAGGAATGCCTTAATTACTCATCTGTAAATCCCATAGAGCAACTGAAGTGAAAAAACAGCACCCAGATACTAGGAAATTATAGTCATCATTTAAAAAACCAGAAAAATGAAGATGTTCCAAACATGTTGGATGTTCTAAAGGATATGAATAAGGTTAGACTATGTGCTATTGAAAGGTCCTCTGAGGCAAACCCATTCATAAAAGGAAAAGAGAAGACTCACTATGGGATCTAGTGTCTCTAATATCCTATACACTTAAGCAGAAATTTGCATTCCAAGAATATTCCTTTGAGAAAGAAAATAATTGTTGGGAGTCTTCTCCATTTTCTAGTCCAGAAACTTCAAGGGTGCGCTTATAATTTTGGACATCATATCTCGAGTCAGAAGCATGTTGGACTAAAGGAAGAACCAACAAACCCAGCAGGTGTAGGCCAAGCCATGAGCAACAGGGCCTGTGTCTATTCCTAGAAGGCAGGACTGCAGAAGTATACCTACACGCCTGTCCCTGTACATGAAAGGATTGCATCTCCTGTTAGTGAAGTTAAATGTAGTCCATACACTGGGCTATGTTAGTGCAAAGGTCTGAAGGATCTTAACCTGTCTCTGGTTTTATAAGATCCAACTGTTAATGGGCTACTGATGATGGCTAGGTATGGATCTTTTTCATTTTTTTCCACATATGTTGGGCTTCCCTTGTGGCTCAGCTGGTAAAGAATATGCCTGCAATGTGAGAGACCTGGGTTGGGTAGATCCCCTGGAGAAGGGAATGGCTACCAGTCCAGTATTCTGGCCTGGAGAATTCCATGGACTGTATAGGCCATGGGGTCGCAAAGAGTCGGATATGACTGAGCGACTTTCATTTCACTTCACTTCATATCCCATAAATCCCTGCTCTAGTCGATCTATGACTATAATAAATGTATACTTATATACTTACTCAAAAAATCTAAATAGTTTAGTCATAAAAGCAGTTATTTGTTTTTTTTTAATAACTCGCCTGTGTGGAAGACTAATTCACAGATTTTAATAATCACAGTCTTAAAGAGGAGTTTATTTATTACAGGTGATGTAGTAGATAAATACAGTAGGTCAAGGCATAACTATCAAACAACTGAAAATTATTATGACTAACTCAAGCAAGAAAATTAAATTTATTAAATTAACACAAAGATGTGCAAAACATATTAAACCATCATCCTGCCTTCACAAAGTCTGGGAATGAAGGCTGCTTTGGGTCTTCAGCATCAAAACCTTGAAATATTCTCTTGCTTATTGATTTTAGCGACAGCAAGCACTCATAACCCTCAGTCTCAATATGGCTTTCTTCAAGTGTCATACTTCAATAAAAAGAACTGGATTTGCCTAACATAGATCAGACATTCCTGTCTTTGGTAAATCGGCCAAGTAAGTGTTTCAGGGCAGAGGGTGGTGACATTGACACAATCATGAGGTAAAAACTGAGCCATTGGCCCAATCTGCATCACTGCAATGACTTATCCTCCTGGTCAGAGCATGTTCTCTTGGAGTAGAAGTGGATGGTGATACTTGAAGAGTCCTCTCAGAATATGGCTTGACCACAGTTGGGTTTGCTCTAAGACTAAACCAGGTGAATTTTTATCTCTTAAATTGATTTGAATAAGCAGAATATAGTTTGCTAAATCCTAAAGCCCTGACCTATGACCCAGATTTAAAATACCATTCCCTCCTCTTCCCGCTTCTTCCAGTTTCTGTTATAGAAACAGTGGCCACGTTTTCTTTGTTTCATTTTTCTCAAGGTTGCTTCGTGGAGAGCTGTCTCCTTATTGACTTACACAGTCCTGTGTTTAGCTCAGTAGATGTGAAAGGACTACATCTTGGCTCATTGCTCATGCTAGCAATTATTAGCCCATATTGTGGCAAACATTTCCTAAAAAATGCATGATTGTATCTATCTCTTTTAAGCTGAAATGGTATATTTTAAACTTGAACACAGCCTAACAGCTCATAATTCTTCATTGTTTAAGGTGAAATAGTCATTAGAAATATACTTGTAAAACTTCTATTAAATAGGAATATCAGAATAGCCAGATGTTTTAGTTATCTGTTAGTTCATAGCATATTATTCCAAAAGTTAGCAGCATAAAAAACAAACATTATCCCACTCTCTCTGTGGCTTAAGAATTCAAGTGCAGCTTAGTTGGGTGCCTCTGGATCAAGGATTTTCATAATGTCATAGTTAGGGTGGCAGATAAGACTGTGATTCTACTTGATGGCTCCACTTGGAGAGGATCTGCTTCAAACCTGCCTCAGTATGATTACTGACCGAATTTAATTTCTCATGGGCTACTGAACTGATGGCCTCAGTTTTTTACCAGCTGATGGGTAGAGGCCTCCCTCTTTTGCCATATGAGACTCTCCACAGAGCAGCCCAAACATGCCATTTGGCTTCTGTCAACAAGTAAGTGAGAGTGTAAGAAAGATCGCCAAGATAGGAACCATAATTTCTTTGCAACCTTATCTTATAAGTGACATCTCATCATCTTTATGAGAATCACTTAGATCCAATCTAAACTTAAGAGGAAATATTTATATAAGTTTGCAGATCCCAAGAAGCAAGAATCATTGGCATTGGAAGGTGAACTGTTAACCACTGGACCACTAGGGAAGTTTCCTAGGAGCAAGAATCACTGGGAGCTCTCTTAGAGTCTGCTTATGACACCAGGGAAAACCAGAGCTGTGATTCTTGAAATTTGAATTACAGGTACATTCTGACATTTAGCAAACAGAAGGAAAATCAGAAAATAGTGCACAACAAAGTAACATTAAAACTAAGGAGAGACTTCGGATAAAAATGAAAAGCATTTACTAATATGGTTCTACAAACCAGGAGAGAAAGGGGTTTGATTTCTGAGACATATATTCAGTCACAAGCATGAGAAATTTTACACCAAACATTCACTAGGCCACAGATTTCTTCTGTACAAGTGTTAAGAATGTGCCTAGTTACCTTCTACAAGAGTTCTTCCCTGGTGGCTCAGATGGTAAAGCGTCTGCCTACAATGTGGGAGACCTAGGTTCAATCCCTGGGTTGGGAAGATCTCCTGGAGAAGGAAATGGCAACCCACTCCAGTACTCTTGCCTGGAAAATCCTATGGACAGAGGAGCCTGGTAGGCTACCGTCCATGAGGTCACAAAGAGTTGGACACAACTGAGTGACTTCACTCACCCACCCTCTACAAGAATAACTGCTCATCATGACTTGTGGCTACCAGTACAAATAGTTAAGTAAAGATATGGACAATTCAGAAATGACCTTGATCAACACAAGAAAAAATGTGAAAAAGTATTAAATAATTTTAACAAAAAAAAAAGCTCATAAGAAAGTGCAATAATTTAAAAAACTTACAATAACACTAAAGCAAAATATTTTTTAGGCAAAGGAGTTTAAGACCTATGGCTCTAAAAGAGACTAGCCAATTATCTCTTCATAATGAAAAACAAGGAGGATAACCAAATTCCTTAACAATCAAGAATGTTATATTTAGATATGCTAATCTTCTTAATTAAATACTCTGATATACATACTCAGAATGAAAGCTATTTTGGGTGGGGGAGTAGGTGAAAAGTAAATAGAGAAAGAAAATTAACAGACATTGGTAGAACAATTTAATACATCCAATTTGGAGATGTTGAAATCAACACATTTTATTTAAGAATTGGCAGATACTCTATACCACTAGCTACTCTGAAGATTCACGCCCCCCACACCCAGATGGCAGGAAATTCTCTTAAATGTTTTATTTCAAGGGGAAGAATGGATAGGTGAAGTAATACATTGGTACCCTATTTGGAAATGCGGGAAAAAAATTTTTAAATAAACAATTTCAAATCAATTCATCAGAAAGTTTATAGGAACATAATGATTAAAAGATTTTTAAAAATGTCAACAAACCAGTGGCCCCAATATACCTAGCAATTCCCCACGGTTTATAGAAGGTCGACAATGGGAAGAGCACTGTGCACCACAGGCAGCCAGTGAACCACAGTTTACATAATTATTTTGTTTTACAATAATATTTTTCTAGTTATTATTTGGAAAAAAGTTGAAGGGTACAAACNCAACTCCCGGAGTTCACTCAGACTCACGTCCATCCAGCCATCTCATCCTCTGTCGTCCCCTTCTCCTCCTGCCCCCAATCCCTCCCAGCATCAGAGTCTTTTCCAATGAGTCAACTTTGCATGAGGTGGCCAAAGTACTGGAGCTTCCGCTTTAGCATCATTCCTTCCAAAGAAATCCCAGGACTGATCTCCTTCAGAATGGACTGGCTGAACCTCCTTACAGTCCAAGGGACTCTCAAGAGTCTTCTCCAACACCACTGTTCAAAAGCATCAATTCTTCGGCGCTCAGCCTTCTTCACAGTCCAACTCTCACATCCAAACATGACCACAGGAAAAACCATAGCCTTGACTAGATGGACCTTAGTCGGCAAAGTAATGTCTCTGCTTTTGAATATACTATCTAGGTTGGTCATAACTTTTCTTCCAAGGAGTAAGCGTCTTTTCATTTCATGGCTGCAGTCACCATCTGCAGTGATTTTGGAGCCCCCCAAAATAAAGTCTGACACTGTTTCCACTGTTTCCCCATCTATTTCCCATCTCCTCCTGGCCGCCCCTGACCTCTGATGTGGGAGTCTCCTCCCAACCGCCCCTGACCTCGGCTGCGACCTGGTGCACTGAGCGGGGCCGGGAGGAGTTACCCCGCGCCCGAGGCCAGGGGCGGTGCCTGAGCCCAGGGGCGGCGGCCGGGAGCAGCAACCAGAGGAACAGTGGCTGCTCCGCCTCAGGAGGCCTGGAGGAGCCGTCCCAGCTGAAGGTCAGGAAGGGCGGCGGTGAGGAGATACCCCTCGTCCAAGGTAAGAGAAACCCAGGTAAGATGGTAGGTGTTGCAAGAGGGCATCAGAGGGCAGACACACTGAAACGATACTCACAGAAAACTAGTCAATCTAGTCACACTAGGACCACAGCCTTGTCTAACTCAATGAAACCAAGCCATGCCCGTGGGGCCACCCAAGACGGGCGGGTCATGGTGGAGACAGCTGACAGAATGTGGTCCACTGCAGCAGGGAATGGCAAGCCACTTCAGTATTCTTGCCTTGAGAACCCCGTGAACAGTATGAAAAGGCAAAATGATAGGATATATAGCTTAGCTGTAAAAAAAGAATAAAATTTTGCCATTTGCCACAACATGATGGACCTGGAGGGGATTATGTTTAGTGAAATAAGTCACACAAAAAGATAAAGTCTGTGTGCTATCATTTATGTGTGGAATCTAAAAAATAAAACAAATTAATAAAGATAACAACAGATACAGAGAATAAACTAGTGGGGAGAAGGAAGATATGAGGAGCAAGATAGGGGTATGGGATTAAGAGGTACAGACCACTAGATATTTAAAAAAAAAAAAAAAGCCAGTATTATGATCTCCACTTTCTAACACTCTTCTCAATTGCTTCTGAAGTGGACAGACAAAAGGGGGTACTGTGTTATTGACCACCTGAAATCCCAGTTATTTGTATCCCATTTGTAATTATTTTCCGTGTGCCATGAGAATTGATGGTTGGTTAGATATGGAAGGTGAGAGCAAACTAGAATGATTACCCAGATGCTGAGAGAACCTTTGCAGGAGAAGTGGCAGAAAGTGGTGAATATCATAATTCTGTTCTCTGAGCTTAAGGCATCTGTGGGACTTCAAATGGAGACATCAAGGAAGAAGTTAAAAGAAGAGTTACAGCCTTGTTATGCAAGGTGTCAAAAATTCATTCCAGAATACACATTTCACAAGTTAAGAGAAGAAAGTTGATTTACAGATTACTAAAGGCAACACAATGTAGTAAGAAATAGCCATAGTCTCATAAAAAGACCACCATATCCTAGAAGAAAAATTTAGGAATTAGAAATATTTAAAGCATTTCATTAATTCAAAAATCTGTGTGATGTGAGGAAAACCAGCAGTGACAATGTTTGCTGATATCTATTTCTTTAAAATGAGACTGATATTCAGTCCCATTTCCCACCTTTGCCCTAATCTCCACAGCAGTACTGAAAATGTCAGTGACTTGGAAGCCTACATAAAATCTTACCAGGTGAGGTAAAGGAAATGTTCAAGATTATAATTTAATGTGTGAACTCTGACAGTGGGAAGCATGCCAACTTTTAAAGGATAATTTATGAGTCAAAAGCAAGCAGGAAAGTACCAAACAAGTATGTGAACATATTAGCTACTAAGATAAAATATATCTTCCAAGAGAAGTGTATTTGCAGTGGGTGACAACCTTCCTTATCATTTTAATCTTAATAAATATGTATATGTTCATAGCACTTTGTCATGTAGCTAGTTCAGTAAAAGCTACACACAGTGTGTCACATAAAACAGTTGTATGTCAACCTAGGCTTCTGTAAGTTTTCAAACCTTAAAGGCCAGTTTGCTCTTTCACTGTGCTGACAAACTTGTGTTCTTTACAAATAGTATAAAGAAAATCTGCAAGATTTTAAAGGAGGGAATGAGAAATCACATCCAATTGGGGGACCACAGAAGATTTTAGAGAGGAGGTGGAACTTGAACTAGACCATCAAGAATTCTGACAGATGAGTCTGTGGCAGAAAGAAGGGGACTGGAAATATAAATGTTTCTCAAAGTACATTAAACACTGTAATGCGAAATTGCTATTTTGAAATTAGTTATTTCTCTTTTCTTGCTACCTTAACACAAGGCATTTAAAGCAGCCTGAACTCTTTGGAACCAGTAACCCAAATGAAAATGAGCCCCAGACCCATCTGGGGAATTCATGGCAATCAAGGGCCCCATCAGTTCCTCTGTATCATGCTCCTCTTCTCATCCTTATTTTCAGTATGGTTCTGACTCAGCCCTGGTTCTTATTTAAAGCTACATGTTTCACCTATTGGATCTGGGAATCTATATTCAATCTCCCTGACTTTAGTTATTGATTCTCTTTAATCGGTTTTTGACATTTCAGTTCAGTTCAGTCGCTCAATCATGTCCGACTCCTTGTGAACCCATGGACTGCAGCACACCAGGCTTCCCTGTCCATCACCAACTCCCAGAGCTTGCTCAAACCCATGCACATATTTTGACATATACGCCAATGGTAAAGAATCTGCCTGCCAATGCAAGAGATGTAAGAAACATGGGTTCAATCCCTGGATCAGGAAGATCCCCTGGAGGAGGGCATGGCAACCCACTCCAGTATTCTTGCCTGGAGAACCCCATGGACAGAGGAGCCTGGCAGGATACAGTCCATAGAGTCACAAACAGTCGGACACGACTGAAGCAACTTAGCAGCAGTAGCAACCCGGTTACACTTCCCACTCTAGACTGTCTCAGGTAGGATGGTTCACCTTTGTTTTGGGATCCACCCCCAGGGCCAAGATTGGTTGGTAGCCATGAGATCCACTCCCAGTGCTAAGATTGGTTGGCAGCCAGAGTAGCTTAACACAAATCCACGTGAAGGATTTGGATAGTGTCAACTGTCACATGGAAATGACTTGTTTTATTGTTACTTTTCTTTCTGGTAACATAAAAAACACATGTTCATTGGAGGAAAGTATAAAAAAAGAAGAGAAAAATCAGCTGCAGTTCCACTATTCAAGATAAACACTATTAACCTGCTGATCTATTTATTTCTAGTAATTTTTCTATGTTTGATTATATACATATTTTTAAAACTAAATTTGTTTCATAACACATACACAGTTTGTACATTTGCCTTTACATACTTACCATTTTATCATGATCATTTCCCAGTATCATTAGATAGTTTTGGCTCAAAAAAATGTTTTTTCATGGCTGTATATTTCAACATAAAACTATAACAAGATGAAACTCTATTATTAGGCATTTATGTTGTTTTGTTTTTTTAATGAGAAACACCACTATCCAGTGGGCTATGTAGAGCAAGTCACAATCAAGGGACTAAAGGTATAAAACTGAATGTACTAAAAATAACACAAATTCTATACTTGAATCTTGGAAAACATCCTTAGGGAATCAATACAGAGGTCACTGAAAATTTCTGTAACATTCCCTAATCATTTCAGTCTATGCAAATATCCTGTTTTTTCTTAAAGTTTTGCCCACTAAATACATACAGCATTCATCAATGGTCTTCTCTATAGGGAATATTACTGTATATTCTAATGGTGATTTTCTATTTAGCTCATTTTTCCTTCATCTATTATTTGGAATTTTTCTGTAAGAAAAACAAAAACTATTAAGGAAATCAAACACAAAGTTTAAAAGCCTCTTGTAGAAATTTCAGATAATAACATAAATAAGTACTATAAATGTAATGTACAACATAATAAATATAATTAACTCTGTATGTTATATAGGAAACTTATTAAAAGAGTAAGTCCTAAGAGTTCCCGTCATCACAAAGAAATAGTTTTTCTCTGTTTCTTTCAAGAAAAAGCTATCTACAGCCTGATATTCATAACGTTATTTACAATAACCAACATATGAAAACAATCTTAGTGTCTATTGGTGAATGACTGGAAAAAGAAGTTGTGATAAACATTATTACAATGGAATATTACTTAGCAATATAGTCAGGAAATCCTACCACATGCAAAAACATGGATGAAACTTGAAGGCATTATGCTAGTTAAAGTCAGACAGAGAAGGACAAATACTGTACAATTTCACTTATACATGGAATCTAAAAAAAATTAAAAACTAACCCAAACTCATAGGAAAAGAGATCAAACTTGAGGTTATTGGAGGCAGAGAGTGTGAGGCGGGGGAACCGGAGGAAGGTGATCAAAAGGCGCAGACTTCCAGTTGCAGATACAATGAACAACTTGATGGCTGTAGCTAGCCCTTCTGTATGATACAAAAGTTTTTAAGTGAGCAAATCCTAAGAAGGAAATTTTCTCATCACAAAAGGAGAATGTTTTCCTCTTTTCTTTTGATTCTATGTATATAAGAAGTTAAATGTTAGCTGAACCTATTGTAATCATTTCACAATATATGTAAATCAAACCACCATGCCCAACATCTTAAAATTATACAGTGATATATGACTATTTCTCAATAAAAGTGAAAAATAAAATTACATAAAATTACATTTGGTTAGTAGCATACTCTGGAATTTCTGGAGTCATAGGGTAAAAGAAAAAGATTTTCAGAGATGTCAAAACTTAGAATTGGCTCACTAGTCCTCCTCAGGGACTGAAATACTAAACACAAAATGTTTTAGTATGTTAAGATGAGAGTTTACTGGATGAGCCAATTTTCATACCAAAATAAAGATCAAGTTAAGCAATCAAACACAAAGAAACTTGAATCCTGAGTCCTGACACTTTTGAAATCTAAGAAAATAAATCAGCAAATACTAAGCATGGTTGACATGATAAAATCAACCATGTCGGATTTAAGAAGAAATATCTATACATGTGTGCGGGTATACATATATATGTGTGTGTGTGTGTGTGTGTGTGTGTGTGTATATCAAAGACAACCAACTACTATTAAAAAAGGAATAAGAGGGAGAAGGAAACATTTGTTATTAATTACTCTAATTAGGGCTCTTATACCAAAGAATCTAGGCAATAGATTTCAGTTAGCTCTGCCCCTTAGGAACAGGGAATTTAAACTCTTCAAACCTCAGATATATCCTTCACAAGGCTGGAATAATGATAGTAACCTACCTTATGGAGTGCTTGTGAGGACTAAATGATGTAATAAAAATTATGCTCTGAGATCTAAGATCAAGGATTGAATTAAGTTCTCAACAAAAGGTTGATAATGATAATGATTCATTTCTTCAGTCCAGTTTCATAATCCATCCGATACAATGCAGTGAGGGGCGGGGAATCTAGGAGTTAAGAGCTCTCAAGTTTGTATCATTTTTTAACTAGCAGAGTTGCATCAGTGAAGTCATTTGGACTGAATTTTCTCATATTTTTAGTACATTTTTAATCCCTCAATGCTCAGATATACTGCACCTCTTTATGCAGTATAAAATTAATGAATAGTCAGTTCTCTCTGGAAAGCAATATACATGCCACATGACAACAATCTCACTTTTTCCCATAAGTAACAGAAAAGGTTTAGCTGAAAAAAAAAAACACCTGTAAACTATTAAGAAAATATATCATTTTTCAAGTAGTTGAACATTACTTGTCACACTTAGGTTGATTGAGTCATACAGATTTGAACAGTTTACATGTATGGTAGAAGTTAAAATCTATTTTGACATTTTATTGGCCTACTGTGAGAATTTTTAGAGTAATTCTTCATAAAATCTGATAGGAAACAATTGTTTTAAAGAACTGCCTCTTGAAACCTTGCCCTTTTTTATCCTGATGAAAACACTGTACCTCCCTGATTGTTTAGTTTTCACCAAGTTACTTGAACAGGTACAGTTGCTTCCAGAAGCATTTGAAAATATTGACTTTAATCATACATTAATTGAGGAAAAATTCAACTGAGAAAATGACTCAAGAAAATGAACAAAATGTAGAGAGTTATCTCAAACAATCCTAGAGAAAATTTTTTAAAAATACAAACTAAATTAATTTTGAAAGTTGTGTATATGTGTATGCTCAGCTGTGTCCAACTCTCTGCAGCCTCATGGACTGTAGCCCTCCAGGTTCCTCTGTCCATGGAACACTCCAGGCAAGAATACAGCAGCAGGTTGCCATTTGCTCCAGGGGCTCTTTCTGACTCAGGGTGCAAACCCATGTCTCTTGCATCTCCTGCATTGGCAGGTGGATTCTTTACCATTTCCCCAGTGACTCAGACAGTAAAGGATCTGCCAGCAACGCAGGAGACCTGAGTTCAGTCCCTTCAGGAAGATCTCCTCCAGAAGGGGATGGCTACCCACTCTGGTCTGGAGAATTCTATGGCCCAGAGGAACCTGGCAGGTTAGCCCATGGGGTTGCAAAAAGTCAGATTAGATTGAGCAACTAACACTTTCACTTTTTCTTTACTACTAAGGCTACCTGAGAAGATTGAAAGTTAATAGACAATAAATTGAAGACACACCACAGTTTTTGGTTTGAGGTTTTTAAAATGTACATTTAGTTGGAGATGGTGGTGGTGGTTTAGTTGCCAAGTTGTGTCCAACTCTTATGACCCCATGAACTGTAGCCTGCCAGGCTCCTCTGTCCATGGGATCATCCAGGCAAGAATACTGGAGTAGGTTGTCAATTCCTTCTCCAGGGGATCTTCTTGACCCAAGAATCGAACCCAGATTTCCTGCACTGCAGGCAGATTCTTTACCAACTGAGCTACAAGGGAGGCCCACCTGGGGATATAGAATAAGATATGTAGGCGAAAGATCATCTAATTTCTTAGGAAAATATTTAAAGAAACATGCAGATCTTGTGGTATTTCCCCTTCAGGTTTGAATTACCTTCCATGGGAAAGCAGTGTGAGTTTGTTTTCATTTGGGAAATTTTAAATTACTATGGTACTACTACTACTATTGTTATTTTCAGAGTCAAAGTAAAAGAAAACTGAAAAGTAGAAAGAAATCATTCTCATCATAAAGCACTTTCTTTTTGTATCATTTTTAAAATTATGCTGTACCTGTAAATATTATTTTACAGAGTTGGGTGAATGTTTCTGTTAACACTTCTAATTTTCTGATTTTTATGTCAGTGAGACTATATTATTTTTAATTAAAATTTATGTGTAAGTAACTAAGGGATAAGATAACTATTTCATTAAGTGAGATATACACCAAATTGTGGATGAAAAAAAGTAATTCATCTTACATGAAAAATTTTCTAAGTTACACAGGAAAATTTTTCTCGTTGAGAGAAGGGTGGCATTAGAATAAATTACTGAGGTTGGCTAGAGATTATAAATCTTTGGAAATATTTATATGTCAAATAAACAATGATGTGATGTGCATATTCTTCACTTTGCATGAACACTGGAGTGGGTTGCCATTTCCCTCTCCAATGCATGAAAGTGAAAAGCGAAAGTGAAATCTCTCAGTCATACCCGACTCTTAGCGACCCCATGGACTGCAGCCTACCAGGCTCCTCCATCCATGGGATTTTCCAGGCAAGAGTACTGGAGTGGGGTGCCATTGCCTTCTCCATATATGTCAATATAGATAAATAAATAAACATTTACTTATTTATTATTTATAAGTTTCTCACTTCATTTAAGCTTTTGCTCAGAAATGAGCATCTTGAAAAGATTTACCCAAATCGTTCTATTTAAAATAGTCCCATTACTTTATATTACTTTTGTTTGTAGCACTTTATGGGTATCTAATATTAATATTTTATATGTATATAAATATATATTTATTTTATATAAACATATATTTTATATTTATTTATACACTTATTTTGGAGAAGGAAATGGCAACTCACTCCAATATTCTTGCCTGGAGAATTCCACGGATGGAGGAGCCTGGAGGCTACAGCCCATGGATCCGCAAAGAGTCGGCCACGACTGAGCAACTAGCACACAAATAACACTTATTTTTCCCCCCTCTCAATAATGTAAGTTCCGTGTTAGTAGGGGACTTTGTTTTGGGCTTCTCTGGTGGCTCAGCTGTAAAGAATCTGCCTGCGATGCAGGAGCCACTGGAGATGAAGTTTCTGTTGCTAGGTAAGAAAGATCCCCTGGAGGAGGGCATGGCAACCCACTCCAGTATTCTTGCCTGGAAGATCCCATGGACTGAGAAGCCTGATGTCCATAGGTTAGCAAAGAGTCAGAGGCAACTGAAGCATCTTAGCACGCAGGCACAGGGACTTTATTTACTAGTGTATCCCAGAATCTATTAAAGTGACTGGAATACAAACGTGATCAGTAAAAATATATTTGACTAAATGAATGAAAAACTGTCTTCCCTAGTAAAGGTTGTTGTTGACAGCCAGGATATTCACATTCTCCAGCAAAATATTTTGCCTTGTAAATAGCTGGCTTATAATAGATAATTAATGAATTTTATTTTAATGCTATAAAAATCCTTAGAGGAGAAAGATAATATGGCATTATGTGGGAAATATTTAGAGTTCTCACTTCCTAAGATGTCACTTATCTAATATAGGCATGTCGTATAACCTAATATAATGTTCAGATTTCTCCTATGAGGTCAGATAAATTCATTTTGCAAATGATGACGTACATGAGCAAAACTAAACATATTGATATTTCTCAGTGCTTGACTTTGCCTCTTATTGAAATTCCTTTGCAGTGGAATTATCTGCCTCTGGTCCCTATCCATTCCTCAACAACACCACTACTTCAAGAGCTCGGGAAGGCTGAATAACATTTCATGATCTAACTTGGATTATCAAATTTTAATCTCTGTGCAACCCTCTTTTTAGTTTCATTTTATACTATGGATCTGATCAATGCCTTAGCTTACCTTTCTCTCTCTAAACTTAGAGGTTAATATTAACTATATTAATAGGCATCAATATTAACTTATTAACTATTAATAGATAGGCATGAAGTTCCCTTTCATGTCTTACTTCTTATATTTTATATGATATACTATATCTTCAAATTCTAACTAGCATAATTAGATAATTGGGGATAATACATTCAAATTACTTTTATTTAAAACATATGTTTCTAAAATAATTTTAACTTTAAAACAGAAGTCATTTGATCATAGATTAAACTCAGAACATGATCTGCTCTTTAACAGCCAATGTTTATTTACACACAAATACTTTCTAAATTAAATAATTACTTGGTTATTATAGCAAAGCTAAATTAGAATTGATTTTACTTACAATTGGGTTGGTCTTCCCTGGTGGTTCAGTGGTAAAGAATCCACCTGCCAACCTAGGAGACCCGGGTGCGATCCCTGGGTCAGGAAGATTCCCTGGAGAAAAAATGGCAACCTACTCCAGTATTCTTGCTTGGGGAATCCCTTGGACAGAGGAGCCTTGTGGCTACAGTCCATAGGGTTGCAAGAGTTGGACTCAATTTAGCAACTAAACAACAATTAGATTACTCTTCTAATAATTTTTATTTGTCTAAATTATATTACAGCATCACATGATCTAGTAATCTAAATTTTTCTTTCAAACGGAGACCTATTTACTACCATATACACTACTTTTTTCATACTACTAGATTTATTATCTGTTGTTAATGTGTTGCAACTAGTATAACCTGCCAAATGAAAAAAATAAAAAATAAAAAAACAGAGATTCAGGGAAATAAATTATTCAAACACTGGTAACATCTTTTATTTTCCTCTTAGTTACACAACTGTGAAAAATAGATTCTATATATATAAATGAAGTACTAAATTATGTTATCTTTACATTTTTAAACAACATCAATCATACCTTGTCTCTCTCTGCATCTGTTTTAACACTAAAATTGACATTTTCTCACATCATTACAGTCTATTTTTTAAATAGCTTTAATTTTCCAACAGTTTTTCCAGTTATCTACCACTGCATACCAGAAAAACTTAAAGCTTGTGGCTTAAAGCAACAACTTCTTTATTGTATCTCAAGATTCTGTAGGTTGACTGGGCTCAGCCGAGAAGTTCTAATGTACTACATCATGTTGACTGGGGCCACAGCCATGCTGAAACTGCACATCTCATATTGGGCTTGAACACATGTACCCAGGACTCAAATCCAGGCAGAACTCAGTCTAGGACTTGAACCCATGAGCTGGGACTCAAACCAGCCAGAACCACTGTCTTTTATTTGAGATCACACACCTGGTCTCAGAACATAATAAATGTTCTTTATGTCTAAAGACGTTTTTTATGTCTAAAGATGTTCTTTATGTCTTGGGCTTCCCTTGTGGCTCAGCTGGTAAAGAAAATGCCTGCAATGTAAGAGACCTGGGTTCGATCCCTGAGTTGGGAAGATCCCCTGGAGAAGGGAAAGGCTGCCCACTCCAGTATTCTGGCCTGGAGAATTCCATGGACTGTATAGACCATGGGGTCACAAAGAGTTGTATCCAACTAAGTGACTTTCATTTCCACTTTCTTCTATGTCTCATCGAAGAATGAGTTCAGTGAGAGACAAAGTGACAGATGAGTAGAGGATTCATTTAGAGAGAAACACACTCCACAAACACCGTGTGGGCCATCTCAGAAGACCAAAGGCCCCCAAATATGTTAGTTTTTATGGGCTGGATAATTTCACAGGCTAATGACTGGGAGGATTATTCCAATTGTATTGGGGAAAGGGAGGAGATTTCTAGGAACTGGGCCACTGCCAGTTTGGGGCCTTTCATGGTTGGCTTAAGAACTGTCATGGCACTGGTGTGTCACTTAGGATACTAATGCATTACAATGAGGGTATAATGAGGCTCAAGTTCTACTGGAAGTTGACTCTTCCACCACCTTGGGTCTAGTTAGTTCTAACCAGGTCTTGTCATGCCCTATGGCTATGTCATTCTTTTAAGGTTGTGCCCTGTCCCCTTCTCTCCTGTTTCAATCTGGGGCTCACTCGGGCTGGAATGTGCCAGGAGGCTCACTCACATGGCTGACAATTGATCCAGGTTATCGGAAACATCATTTTTAACAGTGAAGATTAATACTCCACTGTAAGAGAAAAATCTCTAGATAGTGGAATTGCATGTGATTTTTCTTTTCTTTCCCCTTATCTGTAATGTCTAATTACCTTGTGTACATATATTGTGGCAGGACAATACTCAGTAATTATTATTCATAATAGTAAAAAGTATCTTTCTAAATCAGATTAGCATTGTATATACCAGCAAAAAATAAATAGTACAGTATTTAAAGAGGTAAATCACAGGAACTTTATATGTAGTTTAGAAGACTTAACAGAAGTTTTTAAAGAATGCTCTGTCCTTTAAGTAGCATTAACTCTGTAAAAGTTAAAATGTTAATTCCTATCTTATAATTAAATAATATTTAAAGCATATCTTTTTTCTTTTCTTCCTTCTCCTTCTCTTTCCCTTCCATCCATCTAAGTATAGAGTAGGAAGACATTTCAGTGCTTTTTAAATTTTTCTGCTAATTTTTACATTGAAAAGAACAAAGTTAAGAATATCCTTAATAATCAAGTTTAGGGACAGATGGCCATACAAAAATAACCAAGTTTGCCAAAATGATGGCAAAAATGCTACATTTCTCTGAACACTGTCACTGAGCAACAGGACTAAAATTTAAGGTTTTTATGCCCCCTTCCTCAGAGCTAAAGATTGTGGTGAAATAACAGTATGAGATCAGTTAATATTTTCCCTATTTATTTCATTTGGATTAGTTAAACTAGAGACTTACATGAATAATTTGACCTCTTTCATAGTAGTCCAGTCTTTAAAAACCCACCAGAGAAGTTCCCTGGTGGTGCAGTGGCTAAGACTGTACTCTCCCAATGCAAGGGGCCTGGGTTTCAACTAGATCCCCACATGCTGCAACTAAGTGTTCACAAACCACAACTAAAAGATCCTGCCTGTGCAACTACGACCTGGCATAGTCGAACAAAGACATTTTTTTTTTCAAAAACAAAAACCAACCCCACTCCCACTAGGCTGTTACTCTCTTTTCCTCAGTGCTATCAAAATTGTTGTTGCTGTTGTTGTTCACTAGCTTTGTTTGTAGTGATGCTTCCTAAGGCCCACTTGACTTTGCATTCCAGGATGTCTGGCTCTAGGTTGGTGATCACACCATCGTGGTTATCTGGGTCATGAAGATCTTTTTTGTATAGTTCTTCTGTGTATTCTTGCCACTTCTTCTTAATATCTTCTGCTTCTGTTAAGTGAAGTCACTCAGTCGTATCTGACTCTTTGCGACCCCATGGACCGTAACCTACCAGGCTCTGCTGTCCATGGGATTTTCCAGGCAAGAGTACTGGAGTGGGTTGCCATTTCCTTCTCGAGGGGAATCTTCCTGACCCAGCGATCGAACCAGGTCTCCCACATTGCAGGCAGAGGCCCTTCTGTTAAGCCTTCTGTTAGGTCCGTACCTTTCTGTCCTTTATTGTGCTCATCTTTGCATGAAATGTTCCTTTGGTATCTCTAATTTTCCTGAAGAGATCTCTAGTCTTTCTCATTCTGTTCTTTTCCTCTATTTCTTTGCATTGATTGCTGAAGAAGGCTTTCTTATCTCTTCTTGCTATTCTTTGGAACTCTGTATTCAAATGAGTGTATCTTTCCTTTTCTCTATATCCTAGAATGTGAAGTCAAGTGGGCCTTAGGAAGCATCACTACGAACAAAGCAAGTGGAGGTGATGGAATTCCAGTTGAGCTATTCAAATCCTGAAAGATGATGCTGTGAAAGTGCTGCACTCAATATGCCAGCAAATTTGGAAAACTCAGCAGTGGCCACAGGACTGGAAAAGGTCAGTTTTCATTCCAATCCCAAAGAAAGGCAATGCCAAAGAATGCTCAAACTACCACACAATTGCACTCATCTCACAGGCTAGTAAAGTAATGCTCAAAATTCTCCAAGCCATGCTTCAACAGTATGTGAACCATGAACTTCCAGATGTTCAAGCTGGATTTAGAAAAGGCAGAGGAGCCAGAGATCAAATTGCCAACATCTGTTGAATCATAGAAACAGCAAGAGAGTTCCAGAAACACATCTACTTCTGCTTTGTTGACTATGCCAAAGCCTTTGACTGTATGGATCACAACAATCTGTGGAAAATTCTTCAAGAGGTGGGAATACCAGACCACCTTACCCACTTCTTGAGAAATATTTATGCAGGTCAAGAAGCAACAGTTAGAACTGCACATGGAACAACAGACGGGTTCCAAATCAGGAAAAGAGTACATCAAAGCTGTATATTGTCACCCTGCTTATTTAACTTATATGTAGAGTACATCATGTGAAATCCTGGGCTGGATGGAGCACAAGCTGGAATCAAGATTGTGGGGAGAAATATCCATAACCTCAGATATGCAGATGACACTGCTCTTATGACAGAAAGTGAAGAAGAACTAAAGAGCCTCTTGATGAAAATGAAAGAGGAGAGTGAAAAAGTTGGCTTAAAGCTCAACATTCAGAAAACTAAGATCATGGCATCTGGTCACATCACTTCATGTCAATAGATGGGGAAACAATGGAAACAGTGACAGACTACTTCTTTGGGCTCCAAAATCACTGCAGATGGTGACTGCAGCCATGAAATTAAAAGATGCTTATTCCTTGGAAGGAAAGTTACTACCAACCTAGACAGCATACTAAAAAGCAGAGACATTGCTTTGCCTTCAAAGGTCCATCTAGTTAAAGCTATGGTTTTCCCAGTAGTCATGTGTGGCTGTGAGAGTTGGACTATAAAGAAAGCTGAGAGCCAAAGAATTGATGCTTTTGAAATGTGGTATTGGAGAAGACTCTTGAGAGTTCCTTGGACTGCAAGGAGATCCAACCAGTCAATCTTACAGGAAATTAGTCCTAAATATTCATTGGAAGGACTGAGGCTGAAGCTAAAGCTCCAATACACTGGCTACCTGATGCAATGAGCTGACTCATTGGAAAAGACCCTGATGCTGGGAAAGATTGAAGGCAGGAGGAAAAGGGGATGACAGGGGATGCGGTGGTTGGATGGCGTCACTGATTTGATGGACATGAATTTGAGCAAGCTATGGGAGTTGGTGATGGACAGGGAACCCTGGCACGCTGCTGTCAATGGGGTCACCAAGAGTCAGACATGACTGAGCAACTAAACTGAACTGATTGTTTTTCAGTCGCTAAGTCAAGACCAACTATTTGTGACCCTATGGACTGCAGCACATGAGGCTTCTCTGTCCTCCACGAGTTCCTGGAGTTTGCTTAAATTCATGTCCGTTGAGTCAGTGATGCTATCCAACCATCTCACCTTCTATTGCCCTCTTCTCCTTTTGCCATCAATCTTTCCCAGCATCAGGGTCTTTTCTAATGAGTCGCCTCTTTGCATCAGGTGGCCAAAGTATTGAAACTTCAGCTTCAGCCTCAGTCCTTCCAATGACTATTCAGGACTGATTTCCTTTAGGATTGACTGGCTGGAAATGCCAACCCACTCATGTGTTCTTGCCTGGAGAATCCCAGGGATGGTGGAGCTTGGTGGGCTGCTGTCTATGGGGTCGCACAGAGTCAGACACAACTGAAGTGACTTAGCAGCAGCAGCAGCCTTTTTTATGGTCCAACTCTCACATCTGTACATGACTACTGGAAAAAGCACAGCTTTGATTATACAGGCCTTTGTCAGCAAAGTGATGTCTCTGCTTTTTATATGCAATATAGGTTTGTCATAGCTTTTCCATTTTTTTAAGGAGCAAGTGCTTTTTAATTTCATGGCTGTAGTCACTGAACGTAGTGATTTTGGAGTCCAAGAAAAGAAAAATCTGTCAGTGCTTCCACTTTTTCCCCTTCTATTTGCCATGAAGTGATGGGACCAGATGCCATGATTTTACTTTTTTGAAGGTTGAGTTTTAAGCCAGTCGTCTCACTCTCCTCTTTCACCTTCTCATGAGGCTCTTTAAGTTCTCCTTTGGTTTCTGCCATTAGAGTAGTTTCATCTGCATATCTGAGGTTATTGATCTTTCTCCTGGCAATCTTGATTCCAGCTTGTGATTCATCCAGTCCAGCATTTCCCATGATGTACTCTGCATATGAGTTAAATAAGCAGAGTGACAATATATAGCATTGTCATACTCCTTTCCCAACTGTGAAATAGTGTTTCTATGTTAGGTTCTACCTGTTGCTTTTTGACCCACCTACAGGTTTCTTGGGAGTCAGGGAAGGTGGTCTGGTACCCCCATCTCTTTAAAAATTTCCCATAGTTTGTTGTGATCCACAGTCAAAGGTTTTAGTATAGTCAATGAAGCAGAAGTGTAGATATTTTTCTGGAACTCCTTTGCCTTCTCCATGATCCAAGGAATGTTGGCAATTTGATCTCTGTTTCCTCTGCCTCTTTGAAACCCAGCTTGTACATCTGGAAGTCCTTGGTTCACATACTGCTGAAGTCTAGCTCTAAGGATTTTGAATATAACCTTGCTAGCATGTGAAATGAGTATAATTGTAAGGCTTCTTAAATTACTCCATCTTTCAGCTTCCTCAGCTGTAAAATAATGAATTACATTCTTGGATGTTTTCTAACTTTGAAATGATTTCACTCCAGATATGAGAAAGTGACAGTAGCTGTGACTTCCTAACAGGTCTTGGTTCTTACTCTTCACTCTGCTCATACCCTCTCTCAGTACCCCATACCTAATTCAACTCAGTATCCTTTGTTAATTTCTATTAAGCTAAACAAATTTTTTTATTTAAGTGATAAATTAGTTCAGTCAGTGGTTAATTGAAAATTTTGAATTTACTAAAATATTACTTTAATCCCAGTAATCAGTAATTTTAAATCTCTAATGAAATATGGGCATTCATCCTTTTGATTTTGGTCAGAGGACTTCCAAATACTCAGGAAAGGCAACTGCAGGCATTTAAGAGAAATTACTCATTTTAAAATCAGAAACTGGTAGGAACTTCTGAGAACCAAGAGAACAGTCTTTTGGAGAAATAATAGGAACTATAAGATTAAAATGTTATTTTTTTTAAAGCACTATTGTGTCTTTTAGTTCATGTTGGTAAAATTCAAATCTCTAAACTCTTTTTATTCATTCACACATTCAACATTCACTGTATTAAGTACTAGAATATGGAAGTAAGATGTCCTCATTACATATGTGAATCTTAAAACGTCTTCATTTATAGAAGGGGAGCATCTTCAGAAAAGATCAATTAGCAACTTGTCTGTTTCTATAATGGAAATGTCTCCAAAATGTGGTAATAGATTTACAAAGCCAATTTAAAAGGGTGTTAGTGAAAAAAGGTAGAGATGAGAGCCATTTAGCTTGTCCTGAGGAGGTATTTTCTATATTTAGAGTATTGTCAACGAATACAGACAATGTATTCATTGTCTATAAAAATGATCTTTGGAGGGGTAGAGGTGAAGGGAGAGAGTTTATGTAGACAAGCTGACAAAGGAACGTTTCTTTGCAATTCTGTATTAAATTTCAGTTTCTCTGTTGAATTAACTGCCTTTATTAGTGAGGTCTCCAGTTCCTTCACTACATCTGTACTTTGTTACGTGACTTGATTGCTAGAGATGGCTAAGCTTTATGACACTAGCTACACCTCAGCAAAGTGTGTGTACATTATTCCTTGACAGGGCTCCTTCCCCAAATCCCTGCCATAACGTTTGATTGGATAAGTCATAGACATCAAAGATCCCTACACCTACTTTTTAAAATCTCTTCCTTAAAGTTTAGTTCACAGGTAGTCCATCTCCCCTTGATCCTTTTCCTTTGATCCTATGCTGGCTGCAAATGGCCATCCAGAGTTGAGGATCACCCAGACTGTTTTATAGTCCTATAGGGAGGTATTAGTCTCTTATCACAGAATCTTTCCCAGAGAAGTTGCTAATCCAATCATAACATTCTTTTCTTCCCCTCAAAATCTCCACCCTAGTATAGAGATCACACTGTGTATCCATTAAGAAACTATTACATAGCCTCTCACTGAAGCTACAGTGATGAGAGTGTGGGAAGTAATCTTTACTGAAAATAACAAGATTATAGGAAATCCAGTATTTGAGAAAATCTTAGCCTCTGCCTTGTTGAACCAAACAGAGGAAAACACAGATGCAGAGTACCCAACTTGGGTAATAAAAAGCTGCTGTCAAACTTTTACAGAAAGGAGACAATCTTAATTTTTCTTTGTCTATATCTCTGAGATAAATATTGCTAAGCAGCAAATGATGCTAACTCTCTGTTATAAAGTCTGAATGATAAACAGGGACATTGAGAGTACTGGGCAATTTTATTTAAAGCCCTGATACACCTCTCTGATATAAAGGAAGTGGCTTTTCCAATTCAGACAAGATTCAACACAGATATGAAAGATGGAGAAATGAATGGAATAATTGAGTAATTTTAAAAGAGATTTGATCTCTTTAATCTGTTTTAATCTCTTTAGAGATCTTCTTTGGCTACATATGCCTAAGGATTTTACCAGAGAATTAAGAACGGAGGTTCCAAAGGACTTCATTGTTTAGAGCAGGTTGTATTTATAGTTATTCCAGAGGATGAGATGGTTGGATGGTATCACCAATTCAGTGGACATGAATTTGGGCAAATTCTGCCAGATGGTGAGGGACGAGGAAGCCTGGTATGCTGCAGTCCATGGAATCTCGACGAGTTGGACACGACTTGGTGACTGAACAACAACATAGTAATTTACATACTTTTTCAAGTCTTAGTGTATATTTGTTTAGTTTCAAGATATTCTTACTCTTTAAAATAAAATCCCAAGTAAAATAGCTCTACACTAAAGGCAATTAGGTAATCTGATAAAAACGAAAGAATGATTAACATGCACAAGTCCTGAATACCTGGAGAAGCAGAGCCCTCTAAGAATAGTATTTTAATACAACTGATTCTTGCTGAGTTGTGCAGCAAGCTTTCATGGACCCTGCTATCAGTTGGCCAATAGGAGTAAATTTTGTACAGTAATTTGGGTTGTTAGTGAACTAAAATTTTTATGTAACTCCATTGTCACTGAGAGGATTTCTGGTTCTCTAAACAAAACTGTAGGACAGGAATTATAAGTAGCAATAAAAATTAGCACCACTTAATATAACCCTAAAAGAAATAGATTCAGAATACAGATTTTAAAAGTGACTTAGTTAAAATATTAACTAAATCAATAGTGGAACTGAGAATCTAATGCATCCTAAAAGTTATTCTAGACTGAAGGTGTATTTGTTTCCTCCTGATTTCAGATGTATGAGCCACTCTTACTCAACTCCTTAAGACCCACTTCAAAATATCACCTCTTTGCTGAAGCTGCCTTTGTCCTCTGCAAACACATGCACTTGCTCCAGCTGTACTCACTGTTCTCTACATGGACTCTTAGAACACTTTGTACATAGCTCTGTCATAATTTATTATTAGAGTGAGTTGTTGTTACATATTCTTTTCCCACTAGCTGTGAAATTATCTAAGGCATGGACAGCATTTTATTAGTATGTTTATCTCAGTGCTTAATACTGTGTCTAAAACTGAGTGGTCACTAATTAAATATGAAGTTTGGTGGAATGGTGGATCTGCAGCCAGTTACACTAAAAAGTGACCATGGATAACACTAGCAGCTGCCACAGATAACATTTGTTAGACATAAAAATTCTACATTGCTTATTTATCTTTGATCCCTTAGATCATTGTCCACGTGCATCTGTATCTTCAAAATTCTCTGTGGATTATATTCAGCCAAAAGACAAAATGCCTACTGACGTAAATTAAACAGACTTCTCTTCTGTTAAGGGCACATTAAGCAAGTTGCAGAATTTGATGCCTTTATACAGCTTTGGAAATAAATTATAAAATGTAATATTAAATGGATGGTATGTCTGGATCCAGCTTTTAAATTGTATTTTATTTAAAAGTGCTATGATTCATCAGGAAACAGATCAACCACTAAGAAACAAACAAATGGAAAAAAATGTGAGCAGCTACTGAAGCACCGTATATGATGGGTCGTGTCCTTCAGAGTACCTGATAAAGGGTTTTAAAGGGCTGCTGACTGATGACTAAAGGAGTTCATCTTTATTACCCTTGTAAGACTAAAAGAATATATTGCTGTTAAATAGTGGCCAGCTGACAACAGGGAGTCTTGAAGTCTTGTACTGACTTTATTTTGAAGTACCCTAACTAAAGTTGCTTACAAAAACCTAGCTCACTTGTGGTAAAGTTCCAATAATCATGAACACATGGTGATCATTAGACTCACTAGAAATAAAGTTTTCCTTTTTGTGCGTGTGTTTATAACCATTTGTTTATAGCACTATTAATGTAGTGTTTTTATTGGTGTTTGTTTAGATGGAAACTATGAACATTTTGGTTAGGTACAAAAGATAAAGAATTACTTTGGGATTTCACTGATCTTTTCAGTCTAGCCCACACACAAGAGGGAACACTATCACAGATATCCTCAGCTAATGAAAGGATTAGTAGAGAAGGTACTGGCTTAATACTGAAGTCTAATTTTAAATATCCTGTCATGTTTGGTAATTAAACAATTATTCCTACTAGGAAAACAAGGGCATCCCTCATTCACCAGCAAGACATTAAGGATAGCATCAATAACAATCAATACCAGAAGGCTTTTTCCTTTTTTTTTTTGTAACAATTGAGAAGCAGATTTTAAAATGTATACAGAAATGTAAGAACCCAGCATATCCAACACAGTCATGAGAAAGGAGACTAAAGTTGTAAAGCTTATATTACCTGATCTCAAAACAAAATGTAAAGCTACAATTATTTGAGGGCTTCTCTGGAGGCTCAGTGGCAAAGAATCTGCCTGCCAATGCAGGAGACTCAGGTTCGATCCTTCGGTCAGGAAGATCTTCTGGAGAAGGAAATGGCAACCCACTCCAGTATTATTGCCTGGGAAATCCCATGGACAGAGGAACCTGGTGGGCCACAGTTCATGGCACTGAAAAAGAGTTGGATACAACCTAGAGACTAAACAGCAACAACAATCATTTGAATAGTTTTGTACTGGCATATGGATCAAGAGAGAGATAAATGACAAGACAGAGACTGCAGAAACTGACTTACACTTTCAGTCCATTTTTTGGTTTTTGACAAAGGCTCCAAAGAAATCTATAAGAAATGAAAATCTTTTTAGCAAATGGTGTTAGAAAAAATAGATATCCATATGAAAAGAATATACAAAACTTTAACTCACTCTGTTTGCAAAAATTAATTTGAGATGGATCATAGACCTAAAATGTAAAAGAAAACATTATAAAAAATTTGATAAGGAAATATAACAAAATACATTTGTGACCTGGGGGTAGACAAAGATTTCTCAGAAAAGGCAATAATAAACATGAAACAAAAAATGACAGCTTAGAACTAATCAAGACAATAATTTCTACTCATAAAATCATATCATGAAGAAAATAGACAAGATGCAGAATGTGAAAAAGTATTCGTAAAACTTATGTCTACTAAAGAACTGGTATCCTTTTATAACCATATAAAGAGTGTGGTGGTTTTCTTTGCAGTTAATTGATAGGAATTTAATGAGAAACCGTAGCCAGGTCAGCCTTGGTCCAAGGAAGTCCAGGCTGTTGAGCCCATTCATAGCCTCTATCCTTGTCATCACGGCCACTCTTTCTCTGAGTTTACTGAGGAACCACTGAGGTGGTTGGGAAAGAGGCATCTAGCCAAGAAGCAAGACTACAGTGGCGAGAGCAAGTCAAGAGACAGAATGGTTTAGACTGCTTCATTTCCTCCATTAGAATATAAAGAGCTTGAAGCACTTGTCTCACAGAGCCCTCCTGTACTACAGAAACACTCCCTACCCAACAACATAAAAGCAGCCAAGCTTGCTGCTACTCAAAGGCACAAGGGAGAAATGACATGGGGAAAAGAAAACAAACAAAAAGTCATTTTTTCTGGTCCCAGGGGAGAAAAGGAGGAGACAGAAAGAAAGAAAGTTAAGCATGAACTGAGTGTATGACAACATCCTCTGGTCCTCATTTTCTGACTTAGTTTAAGAAAGAAGACTAGGTGATTTAGAAAAGTGAAGGCAACATGGGGGTGGGGAGAGGATAGTGTGGCTATTCCTCAATCTCTTAAGTTATATAAAGACTTTACCTTGTGTATGCCAAAGATGGAGAAGCTCTATACAGTCAGCAAAAACAAGACCGGGAGCTGACTGTGGCTCAGATCACGAACTCCTTATTACCAAATTCAGATTTAAATTGAAGAAAGTGGGGAAAACCACTAGACCATTCAGGTATGACCTAAATCAAATCCCTTATGATTATACAGTGGAAGTGAGAAATAGGTTTAAGGGCCTAGATCTGATAGATAGAGTGCCTGATGAACTATGGACAGAGGTTCATGACATTGTACAGGAGACAGGGATCAAGACCATCCCCATGGAAAAGAAATGCAAAACAGCAAAATGGCTGTCTGGGGAGGCTTTACAAATAGCTGAGAAAAGAAGAGAAGCGAAAAGCAAAGGAGAAAAGGAAAGATATAAGCATCTGAATGCAGAGTTCCAAGGAGAGATAAGAAAGCCTTCCTCAGCAATCAGTGCAAAGAAATAGAGGAAAACAACAGAATGGGAAACTAAAGATCTCTTCAAGAAAATTAGAGATATCAAGGGAACATTTCATGCAAAGATGGGCTTGATAAAGGACAGAAATGGTATGGACCTAACAGAAGCAGAAGATATTAAGAAGAGGTGGCAAGAATACACAGAAGAACTGTACAAAAACAATCTTCATAACCAAGATAATCATGATGTGATCACGTGATCATGTTGTGATCACTCACCTAAGGCCAGACATCCTGGAATGTGAAGCCAAGTGGGCCTTAGAAAGCATCACTATGAACAAAGCTAGTGGAGGTGATGGAATTCCAGTTGAGCTCTTTCAAATCCTGAAAGATGATGCTGTGAAAGTGCTGCACTCAATATGCCAGCAAATTTGGAAAACTCAACAGTGGCCACAGGACTGGAAAAGGTCAGTTTTCATTCCAATCCCAAAGAAAGGCAATGCCAAGGAATGCTCAAACTACTGCACAATTGCACTTATCTCACACGCTAGTAAAGTAATGCTCAAAATTCTTCAAGCCAGGCTTCAGCAGTACATGAACCATGAACTTCCAGATGTTCAAGCTGGTTTTACCAAAGGCAGAGGAACCAGAGATCAAATTGCCAACATCTGCTGGATCATGGAAAAAGCAAGAGAGTTCCAGAAAGACATCTCTTTCTGCTTTATTGACTATGCCAAAGCCTTTACTATGTGGATCACAATAAACTGTGGAAAATTCTGAAAGACATGGGAATACTAGACCACCTGACCTGCCTCTTGAGAAACCTATATGCAGGTCAGGANTCAGAACTGGACATAGAACAACAGACTGGTTCCAAATAGGAAAAGGAGTATGTCAAGGTTGTATATTGTCACCCTGCTTATTTAACTTCTATGCAGAGTACATCATGAGAAATGCTGGGCTGGAAGAAGCACAAGCTGGAATCAAGATTGCAGGGATAAATATCAATAACCTCAGATATGCAGATGACACCAGCCTTACTGCAGAAAGTGATGAGGAACTAAAAAGCCTCTTGATGAAAGTGAAAGAGGAAAGTGAAAAATTTGGCTTAAAGCTCAACATTCAGAAAATGAAGATTATGGCGTCTGGTCCCATCACTTCATGGGAAAGAGATGGGGAAACAGTGGAAACAGTGGCAGACTTTATTTTGGGGGGCTCCAAAATCACTGCAGATAGTGATTGCAACCATGAAATTAAAAGACAGTTACTCCTTGGAAGGAGAGTTATGACCAACCTAGATAGCATATTCAAAAGCAGAGACATTACTTTGCCGACTAAGGTCTGTCTAGTCAAGGCTATGGTTTTTCCTGTGGTCATGTGTGGATGTGAGAGTTGGACTGTGAAGAAAGCTGAGCACCAAAGAATTGATGCTTTTGAACTGTGGTGTTGGAGAAGACTCTTGAGAGTCCCTTGGACTGCAAGGAGTTACAACCAGTCCATTCTAAAGGAGATCAGCCCTGGGTGTTCTTTGGAAGGACTCATGCTAAAGCTGAAACTCCAATCCTTTGGCCACCTCATGCAAACAGTTGACTCACTGGAAGAATCCTGATGCTGGGAGGGATTGGGGGCAGAAGTAGAAGGGGATGACAGAGGTTGAGATGGCTGGATGGCATCACCAACTTGATGGACATGAGTTTGGGTGAACTCTGGGATTTGGTGTTGGACAGGGAGGCCTGGCGTGCTGCAGTTCATGGGTTCACAAACAGTCATACATGACTGAGCGACTGAACTGAACTGAACTGAATTAAATGCTCTTGTGGGAAATTGCAACCCACTCCGGTATTCTTGCCTAGAGAATTCCATGGACAGAGGAGCCTGGTGGGCTACAGTCCATGGGGTTGCAAACTGTCAGACACTACTGAGCAACTAACACTTTTATGGGATTCTCTGGTGGCTCAGTGGTAAAGAATCTGCGTGTAATGCAGGAGACTCAGGAGACACAAATTCGATCCCTGGGTTGGAAAAATCCTCTGGAGGAAGGCATGGCAACCCATTCCAGTATTCTTGCCTGGAGAATCCCATAGAGAAACCATAAAGCTACAGTTCAGAGGGTCAGAAAGTGTCAGACATGAAGCGACTTGGCCCAGTCCTCTTGTACTACTCTGGGGCTGGGCCATACTTACTTGATGTTCTATGAGATAGGTGAGATAGGGGTCTTAGAAATCAACTTTCTCAAACCCTCCCACCTTGAGTGACATGGGTGAGCATTGACAGAGGGCTTGCCACAGAGCCTATTGGAAGGAGCACAGTGATTCCTGGCAGAGGCTCAGGGTTGAGAGAGAGAGGACATGGAAGCACCTCTTAATTCTGCAGCCAGAAGGAGATGAAGTCGCTAGGCAACGCCATTCAAAATCCAGCCAAGTCAAGAGGTGCCAGTTTACTAGTTATAGTATATTAGTTACAGATCGAATTGGAGACTGCTCTGAGACCAAAGGTAGCCAGGCATGCCCCACAGTTATTCTAAGTCTTCTTTTTCAACACAATCTTGAGAATTCCTTACACTTTTCCTTGGTTAGAATACTTGTTTCCTGAATCCTGTTTGTTTTCATTCTCAAAATTTTCTGCAGCCTAGTAGTTTTCAAAAGAGGTATGTTTGGGAGCAAAAGTTTCTGAGAAATTGGGCACCAGAAAATGTCTTTATTATATATTTATCCCTCAATTAACAGTTTTCATTTATTTCTGAAGACCCTGTTGCTAAGTAAACAGTTATTAAATGAAAAACTAGTCCCATTAATTTAATGGGGAAAGCAATGATACATCCCTTCCCAATACAAAATACACATATTTTTTTCACATATAGAAAAGTATATCAACTGAGCAATAAGAATGTTTCAATTCAGTTCGGTTCGGTTGCTCAGTCATGTTCGACTCTATGACCCTATGGACTGCAGCACGCCAGGCCTCCCTGTCTATCACCAACTCCCAGAGTTTACCCATACTCATATCCATTGAGTTGGTGATGGCATCCAACCAACTCATCTTCTGTCATCCCCTTGTCCTCCCACCTTCAATCTTTCCCAGCATCAGGGTCTTTTCCAATGAGTCAGTTCTTCACATCAGGTGGCCAAAGTATTGGAATTTCAGCTTCAACATTAGTCCTTCCAATGAACACTCAGGACTGATCTCCTTTAGGATGGACTGGTTGGATTTCCTTGCAGTCCAAGGGACTCTCAAAAGTCTTCTCCAACACCACACTTCAAAAGCATCAGTTCTTCGGCTCTCAGCTTTGTTTATAGTTCAACCCTCACATCCATACATGACTGCTGGAAAAACCATAGCTTTGGCTAGACAGATGTTTGTTGGCAAAGTAATGTCTCTGCTTTTTAATATGCTGTCTAAGTTACTCATAACTTTCCTTTCAAGGAGCAAGCGTCTTTTAATTTCATGGCTGCAATCACCATCTGCAGTGATTTTGGAGCCCCCAAAAATAAAGTCTGCCACTATTTCCACTGTTTCCCCATCTATTTGCCATGAAGTAATGGGACCGGATGCCATGATCTTAGTTTTCTGAATATTAAGCTTTAAGCCAACTTTTTCACTCTCCTCTTTCACTTTCTTCAAGCGGCTCTTTAGTTCTTCTTCACTTTATGCCATGAGGTTGGTGTCATCTGCCTATCTTAGGTTATTGATATTTCTCCTGGCAGTCTTGATTCTAGCTTGTTCTTCATCGAGCCCAGCATTTCTCATGATGTACTCTGCGTATGAGTTAAATAAGCAGGGTGACAATATCAAATGTTTATATAAAAATATTAAAATGTTTATATAACTAAATATAATAACTTGAA
Source organism: Redunca redunca (assembly GCA_006410935.1). Taxonomy (NCBI): domain Eukaryota; kingdom Metazoa; phylum Chordata; class Mammalia; order Artiodactyla; family Bovidae; genus Redunca; species Redunca redunca. Next base: position 338,262 of record SJYQ01004883.1, on the reverse strand, counting down.
AGTGAATAAATGAAAATGTAGTATAATAAACATTTATTGTACTCACCAAGGCATGAAAAGTAGATTTGACAGTGGTTGGTGGCTGGTGGAAGAAAGTACAAGGAAGTAATTCCTCAAGACTTTGGTAAAATAAAGCTATGTATAAGAGCACTTTGAAATACATAAACATAATATAACCTAATATACATGCTCTGAAGGGTCATAGAAAATCTCCTTTTTGTCCTTCTTGGTTGTTTGTTTATATTTAAGAATGAAGCCCTAAAATACTGACGGGGTGAGATGCGTTGATTGGGGGATTATGGCCATGTGGTAATTGTAGATGCTTGTTTCAGGCACTTTTGTTTGGGCACTATAGGATCTGTGGCACTTTTAGACTGGTTTGTTTCCTCAGAAAGTACTCCTCCCATCTTTGACTAAGGAATGCAAATGATAAATGGCATAGGTTTAGCTGTCAGTATTATTTGAGTTCAATATAGGAAGAGGGTTGGGATGTCATAGTTCACTCTGTATGCTTTCAATTAATCATCAAGTCTTTAGTATATGTCTCTAAGTATAGTGCCAGCTGGATTCAATTTCTCCAGAAAACAAATTTCTTTTTAAATACCAGGATGCAGGAAAGTAGACACTAGCAAAAGGTAAGGATGGGATCAAGATGCCTGACTACCTCTTAAAGAGACTTTCAGCCTTTCTATTTTCCTGGGTAACTAATGTCTATGATTCCTGAATCTTTATGATGCTATGACACTTCTCTTGTGTCTTGTGTCATGTGACATCTCTCTTAAAATGTGCTCATATCAAATGACTTTGAGTTAAAATTTCAGCAGAGACTGAAGAGTAGGCGTGACAGACTAAAGTGACAAAAAATTAGGACCAATGAAGTGTTCTGCTGCTGCTAAGTCACTTCAGTCGTGTCCGACTCTGTGCGACCCCATAGACGGCAGCCCGTGGCTCCCCCGTCCCTGGGATTCTCCAGGCAAGAGTACTGGAGTGGGGTGCCATCGCCTTCTCCATGAAGTGTTCTAACTGACCTGAAAGTGAAATTTGGGATAACATGTTATTAGGAGTTCCGTTATTAGTAAATGATATCACACTGATTAACATGTAGAAGGAAAAACTTCAGATGCAAGTAAGTAAAAAAAAAGTGAAAGTCGCTCAATCATGTCTGACTCTGCAACCCCATGGACCATAGCCACCAGGCTCCACTCTCCATGGAATTCTTCAGGCAAGAATACTGGAGTGGGTAGCCATTCTCTTCTCCAGGGGATCGTCCCAACCCAAGGACGGTACCTGGGTATCCTGCATTCAATTTGGGCTCTGCCATTTATTAGCTGTGGGACCTAGAGAAAGTTGCCTTGGTTTCCTCCTTTATAAAGTGAGGATAACTAATGCCTTCCTGATAAGTTTTTTTTTTAAATAATATCAAATGCTTAACTGAATACCTCACTCAAACACAGTGCTCTATGGTAGTTATTAAATTTGGCTACCCATCATAATATTTTGTACTCCTGAAGAATTTTACATTTTATAGTACCATTATTCTCATTGCTTTATAGAGGATATATATAGTACATACAGTATATACACACTATATCATATGAGTATATTATGTAGTATACAGTACAGGTGAGCAATTTGAAGAGGCATTAGCAACAAGAAACATAAAGAAGGACTGGAATCTAAAGTTTCATCTTTGAAGCTACTTTTTCCTATCCTATTCTACATGCCAACCACATTGTAAAGATATTTCTATAGTGCTAGCTGATCTATGCCAAAAGAAAAAACACAATAAAATTTATAGTTGAGATAAACTTTTGAGTGCTATGAAGTGCTGATGTTATAAACTGACACTTCACCTGGGTTTTCCATTGACTGTATTCTCTTCCTCTCTGTGATCTTCTCTGGGCTTTTAGCCTAAGGATATCTTCATAACTACCACAAGAATCCTTGACCAGGAATAACATGTGTCGTATCATGTTCAGGTATTTTCTTGAGGTCCCTCTGGGAGTCAAATCTAGCAAAGAAACCCTGGAACAAGAAACCTGCTGGTCCTTCATTAAAATCAACTGTGCTAAAGTTCTAAATCTAAAACTTGAACACCAAAAGGACAATTATAAATATTAAAACCACTTTTTATCATTATCCAAACTAGTTAAATTCCCTTTAATCCAGGGAATAGAACTGTAGTATGTATGCCTGACATCTATCTATACCATCATGGAGTTACTAAAATAATTCTCTTATGCAAAACCCTGTTTTAAAAATAGGTTTCTCTTTTTCTTTGTTAATTAAGTTAAATAAGTTAATTGATTTTGGGCTGTGCTCGGTCTTTGTTGCTGCATGGGCTTTTCTCTAGCTGAAGTGAGTCCCGTCTACGTTGTAGTTGCGCTACACTCTAGTGCACGCTTCTCATTGCGGTGGCTTCTCGTATTTCAGGCTTCGAGGGTGAAGCCTTGTTTCAGGGCTTCACCCTGAAATCTAGGGTGCCCAGGCTTCAGTAGTTGTGGTGTGTGGGCTCAGCAGTTGCAGTTCCTGGACTCTAGAATGCTGGTTCAATGCTAATAGCTGTGGCACACGAGCTTAGTTGCTCCGTGGCATAGAATCTTTCAGGACGAGGGATCAAACCTGTGTCTCCTGCATTAGTACACAGATTCTTTACCACTGAGCCACGAGGGAGACACCCTCAAAACCTTAAAAACAAAAAAACAAAAAAAACACACACAAAAAACCTGTAGGTTTAGCATGACAACAGACAGGATTAAAATGTTAAAATGATTTTTTTCAAATAAATTATACTGAAAATTTCAGTGAGAGGAAGAGAGAGGAGCTCTGCACATGCATGAAATGCTACCTAAATTAATAATATTGCATGCAAACACAAGCACTTTTTGTCCTATTTTAACAACTTTCAATAGTTTGATTCATCCATACTTATTTTGACACCTTCAATTAATATCCAGATTTATAGCCTGAAAATTTCTTCTGGGCATAGAGAAACCTTCTTTTGTCTATTTGAAGACAGGGCAATAGATTTTCCATCTCATTATCTTTAATTAAATAGTTTGTCTTCTCAGTAATTTGTAGGAAGAAAATGATTACAAGGCAGTTACTTATAAGAGTCTTTAAAGACTTCAAGGAAAGGGATCAGGTTTGAGACCGAGTTTAGTATCTTTTAAGGCCAGAAATAGAGTGAAGATTTTTTTCTAGCACATTTAACTATAATTTTTAAAATTTCATATGTGAAAATTACGTTGGCATCTTATAGATGTGGGGGCCCAGTACAATCACATGAATTTTTCAAAAATGGAGAATTTTCTTGGCTGTGATGAGAGAAATGCAACAGGCAGGAGGATCAATGAAATGAAACATGGGAAGAACTTAATAGCAACATGACTGGCTTTGGGAATGGAGGAAGGGGAGCACAAGTCAAGGAATGAAGTGACCTCTAAAATCTGGAAAAACAAAGAAATTAATTCTCCTCTAGAATCTCCAGACAGGAACATAGCTCTGCCAACACCTTGATTTTAGCCCATTGAGACATAGGCTTCTGTTTGATTTCTGATCCACAGAACTGCAAGACAATAAATTTCTGTAGTTTTCTATTATGTTGGTGGTAATATGTTACGGCAGCAATAGAAAACTAACAAACAATCTTTAATACATTTTATAATCTATGCACTTCTTTAGTGTTCCAACTGTGTTGAAATAGAAATTATCTTGGTAAAAAGATTTTCAATACAAGAAGAGTAAGTAATTAAACATTTTCAAAATATGACAGATCTAGGAGTCAATAGCTTTATACACAAAGTCTTTGCTCACAAGAAGGCATACAGTTATATTCATGACAAGTAAGTTCTAAAACTCAAAAGTAACTAAGTTCTGGGGAGTTAATGTACAGTTTGAAGACTATAGTTAAAAGTATTATATTGCATACTGGAAAGTTGCTAAGAAAGTAGATGTTAAAAGTTCTCATGAAAAGAAAAATTTGTAACTATGTGAACTGATGGGTGTTAATTAAATTTACTGTGGTAATCATTTCACAACATATTCAGATATCAAATCATATTGTACATCTTTGTTGTTGCTGTTGTTCAGTCGCCAACTTGTGCCCAACACTTTGCAACCCCATGAACTGCAGCACATCAGGCTTCCCTGTCCTTCACTATCTACCAGAGTTTGCTCAAACTCATGTCCATTGAGTCAATGATGTCATCCAATTAAAATGTCCATCCTCGGCCCCACCCCCCACTCTCCTGCCCTCAATCTCTCCCAGCATCAGGGTCTTTTCCAATGAGTCAGCTCTTTGCATCAGGTGGCCAAAGTATTGGAGCTTTAGCTTCAGCATCAGTCCTTCCAATGAAATTCAGGGTTGGTTTCCTTTAGGACTGACTGGTTTGATCTACTTGTTTTCCAAGGGACTGTCAAGGGTCTTCTCCAGCACCATCATTCAAAAGCATCAGTTTTCAGTGTTCAACCTTCTTTACGTTCTTGCTCTCACATCCATATATGACTACTGGAAAGACCAAAGCCTTGATTACATGGACCTTTGTCGGCAAAGAGATGTCTCTGCTTTTTAATATACTGTCTAGGTTTGTCACAGCTTTTCTTCCAATGAGCAAGTATATTTTAATTGTATACCTTAAACTAATACAATGTTTATACATCCATTATATCTCAATAAACCTGGAAAAATATAAAAATTCAAAAGAAAAAGTGTTTTCATAATGCCAAAGATTTAATCTTATATAACTTGTGAAACAATATGCAATATCTCTTATCACAAAAGAACTACTAGATTAATTTCCTTTACTAATTCTAAGATTCTATACTAGTTATGGCTAAGTCCCAAGTGATGGAATATTTTTATCAAGGCTTAAATAAATGATTTAATTAAAGCTGTTTGTGACATGTAGTAGATACTTCTCAATCCCAAGACTTTTGTGTATGAATAAAATGAAATATCAAGATTCACAGATATTGAAGAAACCCATCAACATCTGGAAATTAAAATCATGGGAAGAGATAGTATAATGACAACAAAGGAATGAAGAATTAATCTGCTGGGAATGTTTGCTTTCTGGAAACTAAAGGCAATTTTCCTCCAAAGTGATAAATGTTTTGAATTAAATACAAAAACAGCATAGAACAAAACAACCTAACATAACCAAAATGAAACACCTGTAAACTTAATAAACAATATTTTTATCATAATATTACACTTGTTAGCATATTAGAATTCCAGAATAAGGCACCAAGCATATTTAGATCTCCAGTGTACAGAGCACTCTGCTAAGTATTGTGGTTGATTTAGAAAATCTAGTCTCTGACGTTAAGGAAGGAGTCAAGATAAGAGCAAACAAAATGACAGAGAATTACTACATGACTATTATTAAGAAGTATATGATATTAAAATGATGTAGAAGACTGATAAGAGTAAAACAAGAGATAGGGAAGATGAGATATGCAGCCATACCCAGAAGTAAATTGGGTTGCCAGGTGCACGATGCAAATGGCTATGTGCTGAGAAAGCCACTTTTAGAGAAAAAATATTTTCCCTGCCAGCGCTCTACATACATGTGTGTGTGCTAATTCGCTTCAGTCCTGTCCAGCTCTTTGCAACCCTATGGGCAGTAGAATGCCAGGCTTCTTTGTCCATGGGGGATCCTCCAGGCAAGAATACTGGAGTGGGCTGTCATGCCCTCCTCCAAGGGATCTTCTCGACCCAGGGACTGAACCCATGTCTCTTAGGTCTCCTGCATTTGTAAGCGGGTTCTTTACCTATAGCACCACCTGGGAAGCCCTCCCAGCCCTCTAAGGTGACTTAAACTTTTACCATTAATCTGACCCATTGGCTATTCATTTAACCAGAACATACTTATTGAGTACCACACACCAAGTTGCATGGGTGCCATTGCAAGTATTTTCTTTTCTTCCTCATTTTTTCAGTTTTGGGTCATTTTAAAGATGATTGTTTCCTGGAAGAGTAACATAGAAAGTCATCAACAGATGCTAACACAAAATTATTACTTGTAAGTCCCTTTCCTTCCTCATCCCTAACTTCACTGAAGAATTAAAATCAGCTTTTAGGTATGTTCCAACTATCCATTTTCTATGTTATTGCTAGAGATAGTCTGAAATCATAACTCTCATCATATTCTCATATTTACTATTAAGTGACCAGGCCCTAAAGTTTTCAGGCCCTAAAAAGGCCCTAATAGCTGAAGTGAAACTAAGAAAAGTTTAGACAGTGCTAGGGAAGAATTCAGGAAATGACTAGCACTTGATCACTTTTATGATTCTGGTAAAAGAGATAACAGGTAATAACACAAAGGATAATGAGTAGATGAACATATTTTTAAAGGTATCAATTTTGGTAAAAAAAGATAAGAGTTGTATTTGATATTAGCATGACTGATCTACAGAAAATTATTGAGTTTGGAGCTTAGGGTAAACATTTAGCAATTAATCCATACAAAGCTGATAGTTCATCATGAGAAAGGAGGAGCTTCTGAAAATAATAAATGTTAAGGGAAAGGAGGAAAAACTAAGACATTAATTCCTGGGAATTCCTAAAGGATTGTATGGGGACAAAGGAATCAGAGAAAGAGTATTCAAGGAAAAGATGTTAGAAGAAATGAATGCTATAATTTTGCAATCGGGCTTTAAAAAATTCTATTTTATTTGCAGTCAGAGTTTATGTATGGGATGTTGTAACTAAAATAAAGTGTTCTGTGAAATTCTTTCTGATTCTCCTTTGGGTCAGGTAGGTTTTGATATTAAGCAGGCTAAATGGTTCCAATTCTTCTTTTCTGAGAATTAAATAAACCAGAGCAGCTTTTTGGACTGTTTATAAAAGAAGAAAATGAGCTGCCAAGATACAGTTAATAATAGTGTATATCTTTGAATTTGTCATGGCGGAACTTTTAACAAGCCTTAGCATGACATCTTATTTTGGCATAACCCAGCCAGATAACTTCCCAAATTTCTTATTCTTAAAACGGCTGATTAGTGTGAGCTGGTAGCCAATATACAGTAATAGCACAGAAACACTGCTTATTCAGCCACAGAGTTGCTTTAAGTGATTTTACCTACTGACTCATTAGAATGAACCATGATAATCCAGTCATTTTATTTACAAGGACCGAGAAGGCAATGGCACCCCACTCCAGTACTCTTGCCGGGAAGGTCCCATGGATGAAGGAGCCTGGTAGGCTGCAGTCCACAGGATCGCTAGAAGTCAGACACAACTTCACTTTTACTTTCAGGTATTTGAGAAGGAAATGGCAACCCACTCCAGTATTCTTGCCTGGAGAATCCCAGGGACGGGAGAGCTGGGTGGGCTGCTGTCTATGGGGTCGCACAGAGTCGGACACGACTGAAGCGACTTAGCAGCAGCAGCTAAAGGCTAAAGGTGTTTTAGCCTCATGACTATACATAGAACCGACTGCAAAAACAAAACAAAACAATCATTTAGTGATGTTATCCATAAACCTTACAAGAAAAGATAGGAATCAAAGAATGGAAAAGCAAAAGAAGAAAGTTTGCATAGTCCTTCAATTCTTAATTTGCCATTATCAATGTGTTTCAGAGGTTGGAATGCCCAGGGGAGGCATATACTGCCACCCTCTTGTCCATGCTCACTGTCGTTGATCACTCTCCTTTTCTGCTGAACAGGAATGAACCGGCATAGGATTCTAGGCAGCCACTATCAACTGATCTGAGCTAGCATACTACTTGAAAACAAATTGCCATGCTCACAGCATCCAAAAGTTATCCAGGAAAAGACTGAAAGTGATTCAGTTCAGTTCAGTTGCTCAATCGTGTCTGACTCTTTGCGACCCCATGGACTGCACCATGCCAGGCCTCCCTGTCCATCACCAACTCCTGGAGTTTATTCAAACTCATGTCCAGTGAGTCAGTGATGCCAACCATCTCATCCTCTGTCATCCCTTTCTCCTCCCGCCTCAATCTTTCCCAGCATTAGAGTCTTGGCAAATGAGTCAGCTCTTTGCATCAGGTGGCCAAAGTATTGGAGTTTCAGCTTCAGCATCAGTCCTACCAATATTCAGGACTGATTTCCTTTAGGATGGGCTGGTTGGATCTCCTTGAAGTTTAAGGGACTCTCAAGAGTCTTCTCTAACACCACAGTTCAAAAGCATCAATTCCTTAGCACTCAGCTTTCCTTATAGTCCAACTCTCACATCCATACATGACTACTGGAAAAACCATAGCTTTGACTAGATGGACTTTGTTGGCAAAGTAACGTCTCTGCTTTTTAATATGCTGTCTAGTTTGGTCATAACTTTTCTTCCAAGGAGGAGGCCTCTTTTAATTTTGTGGCTGCAGTCACCATCTGCAGTGATTTAGGAGCCCCCCTACCCCCCCAATAAAATCTGTCACTGTTTCCATTGTTTCCCCATCTATTTGCCATGAAGTGATGGGACCAGATACCATGATCTTAGTTTTCTGAATGCTGCATTTTAAGCCAACTTTTTTACTCTCTTTCACTTTCATCAAGGGGGATTCTTTTAATGCATTTTGGGGATAGTATATGATCTAGTTTCATGAATCCTTAATCAAGAAGAAGGGCTCACTATTATCTCTCCTAGCTATCTATCATCTAGTCATTCACCCATCCTTCAATCAATCAGTCTTTTTGTTCACATCCCCTTAGTAGAGGCTCCTGTGAATTATTGCTTTTGAAGAGCTTAAAATTGTCATTTTGAGTTTCACTCAAATTATTAATTATATTGCATGAACTCTATTTAGATGTCAAGAATTCCTAATTACACATGTGATGGTCTGATATTGGTCTTATTGTGATTTTTTTAAAAGAGAAATCTCTGCTTTATTTCATCTAATCTGCAGCATCCTCTAGGGCCAACTCTTTCAATTCCTAAGACATAAGAAAAGCACAGCTGCCACGTATGCACTTGTATTTACTTGGAATGTTGCAAACATGTGATTTGCAGTAACAGGAGCCAGGAAGACAATAGGCAAGTCACTTAAAAATATGCCATGAGAGCAAAGCTAAGTGATAACTTACTCTTCTTAGGGGAGAAGGAAAGCCTTGATAGAAGAGGTGATGTTTTCCAGAAAAATAAGGTTAGAGGTCCTTCAGCGGAAGTGGGAAAAAAGGAGGGGCTTGATAGTTGCTGTCAAAAGTATTCAGCGGACCCATGGGATTCAGAGGTGAATAATGAAATGAATCTCATATGTAAGACCAGATGTGAAATAACTTTAGGTCCCAAGATAAAGTGTTTGGATTTTTATTCAGTAAATGAGTCAGTAGAGACTTGTTAAACTGGGTAGTAAGTACATAATCAGATTTGGAGTGGAGTAACCTTATTCTTTTATTAAATTTGGTTTTTCTTCTTTTATTCTTATCAGAAAAGAATATTTATGTTTAAAATTATAAATATAGATAAGTATAATAAAATCATGGAAAATAAAAATCAACTACAATCCCATCCACTCAGAGATGAATCTCTGTTAAAATTTTGTCAGCTAATATAAAGTACTTTTCCCCATGAATTAGGATAAATATAATATCCATGTGATATATTTAATAGTAATTATAATATTATTAAATATAATTATATCTTTTAAATATAATCATATTTATATTTAAATATAATTATGC